>NW_010588861.1:328447-374732 GCF_000705375.1 Tinamus guttatus | reverse complement strand
TTTAAGCGGAAATTTAGCCGTCAAAATTTAGCCGTTAGTTTGTTGAAGTAAGAGGAATCCCATGTTTCTTTGTATCCTTCCAGAGAACATGATGTTTGGCAGATGCATACCTATGCAAGATAAGTGTTTTTTATAGATGTTTGTGTGAAAGAGAGCAGTTAAAAGACTCCAGAGAGCAATTCTGTAAAAATTGAAGATGTCCTTCTTGTCCTTTACTATTAGTGAGGGCTTAAATAAGTTAGTTAAATAGGCAAAGTCTGAGTAAAGGTTTGCATGCCCAATTGTTTTTCCCAATTATATAAGTTGATAGACTGACATACATTACTCTCCCTAAAAATCTTGCCTTATCAGTATCTCCAGTTATAACTACCACTTGTAGCACTTCAAGATCAACTTTCATTACTAGTTTCTGAAGTGTCTTTATAAGTAGTGATGTTCAGAAAGTTATTTTCCTAGAAAAAGACCTAGCAATGCAGAAGTACTGTAAGATAAGTATGGTTGAAAGCCAAACATTTTATTTAACCAAAAAGGGGTAAAATTTGGAGGAACGTAGAAGTCCCAACTTAACATTCCATTTAAAAATATGAAATGGCTTGTCAAGAACATGCAGCATTAGCTGCTTCTCCTGACGTTAGTTTATCCCATACCCACATAGACAAAAACACACTTAGCTCTTAGGTACTTCCTGTCCCCAAAATGAAGCTCATCATGCTGCATTCAGTCCCCAGTTTCCCTGTTCAAACCTGGAGGGCTGTTACTCTTGAGTGTAAGTAAGTCTAAGTCTGGGGCATGGTGGTTGCAGCACTGAGGCAGAATAGGAAGTATTCCAGTAATAGAAGGCATTTCAGTATAGGAAGACAAATTTATTACTGAAGGGATAAGGGGAAAGTGATAAAGACCCTTGCTGATTTACAGTGCCACCTAATTCAGGAGGAGCTGGCAATGAAGCTCCTAAGTTCTTTTCTTCCAACTCCACCATGGGACTACAGCTCAGCATCTATAGACTGAAGTTACTAAATATGCCTGAGAAATACAGAGGTATCCAGAATGTAGAAGTATGATCTACTTCAGCTAGGCTGCCATCCTTCCATCACCCACAGGTTACACTCCTAACACGTATAATTTACCATTAGAACTGACCTTCTGCTTCTAGATGAATCCAGCTTGGCAAGGGTCTTCCTTCATGCTTTCTTTCACTGCTCTTTATGTCTAGGAAGCCCAGGCACATCCTTTTCAAAGAAGACAAAATTTTCAGCACAAATTTTAATTGGTTTAGGATCATAAGAAGATCACCTCTTAATCCATTGGAGGATTAAAGTAAGATACATACTAACATTGAGGCCAAATAGCTATCTTCTGAAGGAGTGAAGAATGTCTCAGTGTGACACTGTCCACTTCATCTGTTGGCAGGTGATGCTAAATTCACCTTCTCATTACTGGAGCACTTGTATTTTTCAATAGCATGTTTGAAATCCCCACTCCTATTCAGCAGAAGCAAGATTAGATGATGTCCTGAGATAGGTGGGCATTACTTCAGTTCACAATTTCCTGTTAAGTCCAGTTTCAAGTCCACCTTTTGTCCATTTTGGCTGAGAATGTCAATAAGCCAATACAGCCTCAACAAGTAGTCATGGGAGATTGATGTTGCCTAACCATAAGAAGAATTTCCCCTCCAAAATGTTTTATGTATGTCATTCATTTCTGGGGAATGGAAAGGAAACTCAGCATCAGCTGAACTGTTTCAGGTCAGGCCAGTCACCATGGTAACAATTTTTTTCTGATATTAGAAAGTATCATTTGGGAAGGGTGGTTACTATAATAGTATCATGGATCATTTTTGTATATTCACTTTAGACTTGATGTTTAAATGCAGTATGTCTTCTTCTGAAAAAGCTTATGACATAATGCACACATTACTGGACAAGTGCAAAAAAAATGGAAGTATAAAAGAAATATTACTGACCACTCAGTCAAATATAGACCTTATAAAGTCTGGCTGGCAGAAACCCATATTTAGCAACCTAGTAGCCTGATTGACAAGTGTAGCTGTCCTGGAAGCTTCTTTCTCCATTAACTATGGTATAAAACTATTTGTTTGCTATTTTGCTATAAATAGATGCACAGATGTAGAATATTTCCAAGCAGCAGAATATTACCTTAAATAGCAACTATACTTGAATTGAATTGTTTCATTTCTTGTCACATTAGATTGAGCTGTGTTTTAAATATGCTGTTCTTGCTTTTAACAATAAGTGAAAAGATATAATTTGTCTACACTCAGGGATTTTCAGTCTAAAAATGTCATTCCATTTTTTTCATTTTTTTCATCTTTGGAGGTAGGCATGTGCTTGAAAAGTGCTTGAAAATAATTGCTTAAGGATGTGGCAGATTCTTAAGTGATTTAGAGGATTTGCTCTTGTGCCATCAGAAGTGCTGGACTCAGTGCACATTTTGGGGGTGACATCTGACATGTACAAGGCAGAAGACAGACTACAAGG
The DNA here is from genome assembly GCF_000705375.1 of Tinamus guttatus. Next base: position 372,234 of record NW_010588861.1, on the reverse strand, counting down.
TTCAGTGAAAGTGCTGAAGGCTCCTCCTTGTCTTTTACAGAAGTCCAGATTCATCACTGGACCAAAGACTCCAGTTACGGCAACTTTAGAGATTCAGTCTAAACGTTATACTTCAGGATAAAGCAGCGTACCACAAACACATATAAATGTTCCTTGCACTTACTTATTCAGTGGAGTAAATAAATCTTTCTACTGGCTATCTGAGAGGAAGAATGAGCCAAATTCTGATTTCAGTTTTATCCATGTAAACCCTGAGCTGGCAAATGAAACTCCTCACGATTTACAAGGTGGTAAAAAAGCTCAGGATATGGCCCGGTATAAGGCATGAGGTAATGCTGATGCGTGTAATTGGCTTGAGAGTTTCCTTATATAAGAGAGAAGCACTCAGCCCATGCAGGAATCACCAAGTGAAACCCAGCGTCCTGCGTCCTGCATGAGGTCAGACTAGATAATCGGAGTGCTCCCTTTTGGCCTCAAAATCTATGAATCTATTAAATGAAAACAAATGTTACAATTAATCAAGCTGCTTTTCCTTTGCTCTAACCCACAGGGTTAGTCATGAAAAACTGGCCTCTCAAGACACAGTTCTTTATGGCGCTTTTGACTGTTGCTTGTGCAATATCGCCATGAATTAGAGACATAGAGGTGTCGATCTTTCAGCCCTGTTTTTGTATTGGTTATATAACTGAAATACTGCATTCTTCACTAAAAGATCTGGCTCAGATGAAGCTCTAATGACAAGAGGCCTACGGAAAACACAAGAAAGGATTTTCGGGGACCAGATCCAGTGTTGCTACGCTCTTAACATAAAGCTGTAGTGGAGAAATGTAAAAGTCAGCTATAGCCTGCAACAGTGAGACTCTGAATAATAACAAAGGACATACGTCATATGTGTGGGCAGAGTTTAAAGGCCTAAAATGGAAACCCTGTTGCATCATTCTTTAGTAGAGGACTAAATTATTATAATTGTGCAAGTGTAAACAGGATACATGTCATGCGTTTTTACTTGGGTCCAGCACTCATTATATTTGGCATGGCCATGAGCCATGTCCAATACATGCTGTAGAATTTGAGACCCATCTGTGGGAACACAAAGCACACAAAAATAGAGATGTTTCTATTGCACAATAAAAAAAATGATATCTTAACAATCCTGCCCAATGATTAAGCCATCCTGAAAATATCTATCCTCGGTTATTTGCTCTGTACAATAGTTTGACTTCCTTCTGTGAACAGAAGGAATTGTTAAGTCTACCTGAGACACTGAGCAATTTATCAACAGTTAAAGCCAAAAAAGTATACAAGCTGCAATATACGCACACTTTGGTTACAAAATGTGATTTTCATTATTCAATAATGCCCTTGAAAAATGGGACTTTTACAGCTGAATTTTGGTCTATATATAATATCCATAATGTATTTTTTTCTTCTGTGCTTGATGCAATGGTCTAGGTAAAGATCTTTGCACTGAGAATAATCATTTTAATCAAAGAAATTTTCAGAAATTTTCAGAGTTCATTTTCCAGATTAGATAGAAAGAAGATCTTCCTTCTTTTTTCCCCTCCAGATTTAGAAATCTACCAGTATGTATAATTCGAAATCACCAAAAAATAATTGTTAATTGTGTGAAATAATTGTTAATTACGTGAAAAATCAGAAAACAGCAGTTCAGAAAGTTGGTTGAGTATGAAAAAAAATTGTGTTATTTCATAATTAAATGTACTACATTTCATTTTTTGCTCTCATTCTTCAGGCTTGGGCATATCCTACTAAATTTGCTGGTAGAGCATGACATGAAAATTCACTCAGGTGAGTTTGCAATGGCAATATCTCCCATGATTATCAAAATTAAAAATGATTAATGTAGGCTTCCCAACAGATTAAACAAAACCTTTCTAATATGACTATCATCTGTATGAACATATCATTATATGGATGAATCAGATAATTTTAGCATTTGTATTGAAGTGATTGTATCCTATTACCTGTGACAAAAGGCAGTGCTTTGATGTCCACATACTTGTAATTTTTTTCAGGTGTCATAGGATGTTTGAGATATCTGCATTGGGCTGGCAGGCATGACCTGCCTTTTTCTAAAGATATAGCTGGAGGCCAGATATCTGAGCATCTACCATGCCATCAATATTTAGTCAGATAAACCAAGCCTGAGCAGTCTGCTTTCCCCCTGCATCAGCAGAGATCTATAGAGTATGGTCAACAGAGTTTAGAGGGTGATTCAACCCATCCTAGAGCAGACAGCTGTGGCTCATCAGGCAAACTGCTTGGTGGGCTTTGGTGACTGCATTAACTAGACGTCCCCTGACTAAATGAGAACCTAGATACCTAACTCACGTTTAGGCAGGTGTACCTGGACACGTGGAGTCTTAAAATGATTCCCAACTTCAAGGCTCAGCTTAGTTGCCTAAACATTTAGGGTCATTTGACATACTCTGGGGCAACATTCCAGGCACCTAACTGCTCTTCAAGAAAAGCAAAGATCCACTGTATGGCCTGTGTTATACCTGCCATTGCCACAGGGATGTTTCAGACACATTTTAGAATTTCAGATGGCACTAAGAATGAAAATTCAAGCATCTGAATAAAGTATGTAATGTTTTGCCTTCATTCGTGAGAGTAATGAATTGCAGAAATATCTGATTCATATCTCTTACCTCTAGCTGAAGAGAACGCCAGTGCACTTAGCATTGGCTGAAGTCATGCTAACACGTGGAGATTTTCACTGTGAACAGCATTTTGGACAAGGATTCCCTCCAACATTTACATTAGAATTTCTTCAACAAATGCTCCCTGCATTTCAGATTGAAAAAGTAAATGCCCTTAATAAGAATTAAGCATGCTTAAAATAACAATAAATGCAGAACTGGACAACTAATTAACCAGCTACTCATCCAGTTTGTGCACTGTGAAAACTCAACTCACTAGAGTCTCTAGCCCATGGCAATCACCATTGCTCCAGTCTCATCATCCATCACCACACTCATTTAGCAGTATTTTAAATCTTTCCTGCCTGTGACTGTTTTGACAAAATAGATTATCAAGGGCAACCAACCTCAGACTGCCCAGAAGAGGGTCAGATTAATAACTCGGAGGGGATACTCCAAAATTGTCAAGGGCAATCAGAATTAATGCTTGAGAGGAAATAAAACTGAACAGATGAAAAGCAGGAACCTGGGACTTCCCTGAGGGATGACGAAAACACTTTAGAATAATGGCCCAATTATTTAATTCTGAATTTCAGTGAAAATCCTATAAAAGTACTTAAAACACCCCCATTAACACAAAATGAGCTCATCTTGATTAATGTTATTAAAACAATTGCCAAAGGGTTTAGTAATGATTAAGTCTTTTATCTCAGGTGATAAATTCTTAACATTCTAGATACGTTAAGATGAAGGATAAAAATAAAAGTTTATTTTAATTTTAGTTTTCTGATTTATTAACTTCTTTCTTTACCCCTCCATCATACCCAGCAACATGTGCAAATTTCCACCCTAACCCTAATTAAAGCATTTCACAGGGAAAATATGTTATTCATATTATTTTAATTGGGGATTTAGATTCTTCGGACCATTCTTCCCACAAACTTTAGGCATCTATGATTACTTCAAGATACCAGACCAGAAGATTAATCTCTCTGACTGCTCTTAACATTTAACTGAATGGGATGGGCTCCTGTAGTCTGACAACATCTATCTGTTTGTACCAATCTGCCTTAGACACCTTAAACAAATGCCTGTATTTAGGTGGATGAATCCCAGACTTCAAACCTCAGGTAGATACACAATTAGAGCAAGAATCCAAACCCAATTAAAGTCCTTAAAAAGACCCCTGTTGACTTCAGGGCTGAATTCGCTCAGATTTGGGGCCCTGGTAATGGACAATTGCATTTGATAATTTTTACAAGTATCCCACATGGTGCTGGCCTTTCCCTCTCACAAGCCTCAGAAGAACAAAACTGATAGGAGGTATGAGTTCTGTCTGTGGTACATACATGAAAGAGCCAGGACCGCCCAGGAAGGAGCTGCTGAACACGTAGGGAAGGCTTGGCCTTGCTCACCTCTGTGTCCTCACAGGGCTGCAGGGGGCCAGCCCGAGGATACAGCCGTGACATTGCCTTCCTCTGAGCCAGCACTGGCCATGGGCTGTGGCCTAGAAAACCACGCTGTCCCTACCACTGTCCATCATGATAGACCAAGCAAACACGACCAGAGATGAACCTCACTCTCTAAGTGTGTAGCACCTTGGTATGCAAGTGCCTTTTTCTTGGAACAAAATATACGAGAAAGTTTATCTGCATGAGTCAGACCTTCAAGTTCAAAAAGTAAATCATCTTCTCTGAAGAACTTCAGAAGTTCTATTTTTTCCTGTCTGTGCTACATCGCTTCCTTCCCTCCATCCCAATGATGAGTGCATATTAGTGTCACTCTGCAGGTGCTAGGTAAGAGTTTTGCTGTCCTTCAGTTTCAAAAGATGCGGTGTGCATGTCGCGGCACTTTGAGAAGACTCCTAGAGGCCTTATTTACTTCTCCCAAGTTCCTTTGACATGTCAGGATTGAGAGCAAATAACTATGACTTGTGAGTATTCAGACTATTCTGTACTGAAAATTAGGACTAATATGTTTAAATGATAGAGGCTGTTCTGGCTGCATCAGGTCACCCAGACATTTTCTTGGGAACCTTTCTTCTCCTGTGCAGTCAGCAGAGCCAAAACAATCATTTCCTTCTGTAAATATTCACAAATGTCTCTGTAAGAGACTGTGGAGACAGAAGTAACCCAATGGTGTTGTTGTTGGAGACAACACCATTTCCCTTCTTACTGGTGGCTGTGTATAGCAAACCCTGCTGAGAGGCAGTCCATGACCCCTCTGCTGTGCACTGCAGACCTCGCTTCACACAGCACAGTGCCCCCGGTCGCTGCTGCAGAGATGAGCATCACCACTCCTGCCTGCAGCTCCCGATGTAAAACTCTGCCGTTGGCATCACTATTTCCTTGTGTTTTTCAAAAATCCCACATAAGACAACCCACCATGGTTGTATACAGCAATACACTTGATGAGGGTGCTGCCAGCAGCTCCTTTTGGCAGGAAGCACTGAGGGAAAGAAAGAAGTGGATAAAATGCTGCTAGGTCCCTTGGCAAATCTGCTTCTTCATGTTGTTATCCAGCTGTCAGAGATGCCGACAGAGAGCTTACCTGACCTAAAGTGACCTTTTGCTCAAAGAGGGGTTTGACATTATTTGTGTGCCCATACATAGAACAGCCCTTGGACTGTCCAACAGGAAACACTAAAGACCTCTGAGCCTGCAGATGCGCACAGGGAGCTAAGAGAAATTATAACACCAAGGAACTGCATGAAACCAAGTAGTAATTACTTTCTCTGAATGAAGAATATCTTTAAAAAGACCCCATAAGTTGTGCAAAACCTCTGGTTTTCCACTTCCTGACATTTCTTCGACAACTTGAAAGATCTGATGAAATCTACGGAAATATGTAAAGCGTGAAATGTCTTCATGTTGCAGAGATCTTTTTCTTTCATCCCACATTTTGCAACATGTAGCCATTACTGGGTGGCAGTTTGCAATTTGCTTGTCTTCACCAAAGCTTTTGCAAAATGTCCTTATTTGTTGCTGTTGCAAATCCCCCTTGAAGTTTCAGCAGTTTATCCCTACCCTCTCATGAACTGGCAGCAACATGTACTTCCTTGCAACTTTCTATAAAATACTTCCTACCCCACTTCATAGTCTGAGACTCCTAAGGACCCATTTGGCCTTTGGATTTATTTTTCTCTGTCTTTATTTCATCTCATAGTGAATTCTAGATGTTTTTCTCTTTCCCACAGAGGATTAACTTTCCATCTTCTTTCTCCTGTGAGATTCCAGTCCCATTTCTCCTCCCTAAGGATGTTTTTCCTCTGTCTGAAATCAAGATCCCCAGTTGTGCAGGTTAAATCTGGGTAGCTCACAGGTCTGCCTGGCCATGACCATATCTAATAAATTAAGCAGAGCCAGGACACAGGTCCAGATCCCCTTCAGTGATAACACCAGTCAATGACAATGACAGTACCATTCCTGGCACAGCCAGCATCCTCCAGGCAGGTACTGGGCACAAACAGTGTAGCCTACTGCAGGGTCTGCCAAAGACCAGGGACTACTCACTGGTCAGCTTAGATGCAACAACCTGTTGTGAAGGTGAAGCAAGTTTAACAGCACAGCTATCGCCAGGAGGCTCCAGGAACAGAGACCTGGCATAGTTCAGCATCGACATACATGTAGGATCCTAGTGTTCCCTCTGCCTGGCTCTATTTGTGCAACCAAAACCATAAAATAGGGCACATACTGCAAGCTGCTAATCTGTTTTGACCACTGAGTGCATCTCCATTAAATACCCTATGGTTAGACTGTGTCTAGTGACACTCTCCCATGGAGAAAAAAAAGCAGAATTGGCTCGAGGTGTTGTTCCCAGTTAAAACTAGCAGCTCTGTGCTTACTGTGTGGGGAGGGGGAGAGGGGGAAAACAGAAGAGGCCCATTCAATTGCACAAGCTTCACAAACAATTTCTAGCTTGGAAAAGGAAAAAAAAAAAAAAACATGTACCAAACCATAGGAAATGGCAACAGAGCTGCAAAGATGACATCATAGTTTATTGGAATTATTTAAACATCTCAGACATATGTGCAAAGCTCAATAGAGTTCAGTGCTACACGCCAGTGGAAACCAGCTTTCACTCAGAATCAAGTCAAATAACCTTCTGACTTCATGCTGGACAGCTTTGCTCATCTTTTTTATACATAGCATCTAAATAAAGCAGCTGTCATAATTAACTATGCTGAAACAACCTTGGGTATCACATGATGATGCATATGCTTTAATTGATGTGCATCCGGAGAGAAAGCTAACCAGAACCACAGGATATTTCAGACCTCGGGGGGAGGGAAGTGAGCAACTCTGCTGTGGAAAGTAGCTGGAAGTTATCCAGCTTCCCCAGGCCAGTCAGTCATGAATATCCTGCCTTGGCCACAGAGGGGCTGTGGAGGAAACAGGCTCACAACAATTGGGAAAGGTTTGTAACCACAGGAGTCAAATGAATGAAGCCAAGAGGCCGCCAAGTGATGCAATTCATGGAAAAAAAAAAAAAAAAAAAGGGAAGAGAAAAAAAGAGTTCTTCAGCTCCTACACAGGAGCATTCATCATTCACTGTGACCTTCCAGGAATGTGCTGACAGACACGAAGCGTTTTGTATGACATTGTGCCAGTGAACTGGAGTGACTGCTGCTCCCAGCGCTGTTTCCTAACAGCAGGGCACCATCTCCTGGAGGCTGCAAAGAGTGTCCCAGCCGCACAGAATGGTGCACCATCCCTTTGGAAGCAATCTCGGATCTGAAATATATGTATTATATATAGTGCTCAAACCTCAAATTAAAACCAGCCGCCGTCTCAATTAAATGCAGGCGCCTCAGTGTCAGAGAGGGTGTAACTGAAGGAAGGGGGTGGCGGTGCTGGGCTGGAGCAGGATGGAGCTGGAATAGAAGTTTCAGGAATGTTGTGTCGGTGGGGAGAGCTCAGTGGCTGATGGATCCCAGCGTGCTGCTCCCAGCACAATGCTGGTGGGCAGGGAAGTAAAAAAGAAGAAGAAAAAAGAAAGCATTAAAATTAGAACCAGGAAGAAGATTTGTGGCTTTCCTTGTGCTTTACCATATTTTCCGTGGACAGCAATACATCTGTGTGTCGGATGGTCCAAAGCAAAGATTCTTCCATCCGCCGCCTCTGAGTTTCCTGCCTTCGCTGCCACTGCAGTCCTTATGCTCACAGCAGTAAACTGGTGTCTCACCAAGCCACCACAATGCAATCTGAATTCAGCAGGCACTTCTCATCCTGATGGAAAAAACTGCTGGGGACCCAGGGAAAATGCAGACAGGGCAAATGGCATTTTCTCGGGGTAAGTTATTGCAGGAGGACCGTTAAGGGTCCGTACCTTAAAGCCAGAATCAGCAATATACGCAGCATGGAAAGATATAGGAGCTCCTGTAAAACCAGTAGCCAAGTAAATATGAAAATAGCTATTGTTAGTGTCAGTCAACAGCACAAAGTTCAGCTCACAGAGCTCTATCTTCTTGGAGAATGAAAACTCAGAAAGAAACCAAAAGCACTCTGCCAGCAAGCGTGGTATGGGAAGGAGCACAGCTAGGGAGGCATGTTCCCTTCAGCTGCAGCTCTGCCAGGGGGACTCTGCTGACCTGGGATTTGTCAGCATGGCTATAACACAGGTCTGGTGGTGTTCAGACACATTGCAGTGCCAGGGTAGACTCTGATCCTTGTGAACGAGCCATGTGGCCTGGGAGAGTTAGAGGTCATACCAAGTCATGCTTAGTACAGATGACAGAGTCTCATTCTTCAGAAATACCTCCAGGGCTCTATTCATTTCCTTGTAAGTAGGATAAACTCTATTCCCTGATGATGAGCCAGGCAATAGATTGCTGGTTTGGTTATGCCTCCAGTGTTGTTTCTGAGATCCTCTTTGTAGAGTCTGTTGCCTTCCCTTTTCTACCCAGTTCAAATGTGCTTGTGCCTGAGCACAAGTAGAGTTTAATTTATTCTCTCCGTTCCATGTTGCCGTTCAAATTTTGGGATTCACCTAAAAATCACTTCTGTTTCATTTTGTATCTGCAGACTCCAAGTCCTTTGATGCTGGAGATACATGTCTTGCTATTCTGCTCTGAGGGAAACATAAGATACCCTTAGTCTTAGGAAGGTGTCATAGGTACAATGTGCAGAAGTGTCTAGGTATGAACAGAAGTAGCTGGGTATGTCTAGGAGGATGAGCTGTCAAGTCTGCTGCTCTCCATCGGTGCAGAAGCAGCTGTGCAGCCAGTAGGTTTCTCTGGCCTCCTATTTTCTTTCCGAAAACCCTCCCAGAATGCCACATCCTACGAAGGGAGAGGGAGAACAGTGTAAAACATGTGAGGAACACACGAGCACACTCCTATTGTTAAACTGCTATTAGTGCTGTGGGATGTCCCTCACTCAGGACTTGGAGGAGAGAGATGGCTTCGTACACCTCTGAACTCCTTGCAAGACAGCAGAGGAGGAGAAAGGCTGACGCGCTGGGAGTAAGGATGGTGTAGTCCTCAAGGCACAACAGGTCTGGCTGCTCTTGGTCAGGGTTTGCAGCTGGGTGGTCCTGTGCTCAGCAGCCTGCAAAGTCAGGAGGAGAGGAGTGAGTCTGCACAGTGTCCGCAGGAGGGACAGAAGTGGGTGTCGAGGTCCTGCGGGTCCCAGCAATGAAAGTGGTTGCATCCTGGAGAATCCCCAAGTGTCTGCCTGGATTTTGTTACTGCAACCTGGAATAGGCTCACCTGAACAAAAAGAAATAAACAGGTACAGTAAAATGTGCAAGGGGCTGCTGGATGCACTGTGAGCAACACAAACCTGGCAGGTCACCCAGCCAAAGCCAGGGAGAGGACATCCTTGGGTCATATAAAGGCAGAGAAGGGAACTCTGGTATAGGAATGAATGTGGGATTAAGGTCCAGCCACAGGGAGCTAGGACATGGGGAAGCCATAGCAGGAAACAACAGATACTTTAAGTCTTTAGAAAAAAAAAAAAAAAGGCAAAAGAAAAGCTTTTTTTTTTGTCTTAGCCTGGGGCCCCATATTTATGGCCATCCAGATGATGAAATGGTGAATCAAGAAGAAAGGATTCCCTGTCAGATGATGAAATGGTGAATCAAGAAGAGAGAAAGGATTCCCTGCACCTCTGTGCAACACTGCTGCCAAAGAGCTGGGTGCTCAGTAATGTTCAGTTTTAGACAAGCGCTGGGATTTCTCACTAGGACTCTCACAAAACCAAACATGCTGCTTCATTTCTCACAGCAGAGCTGTAACTCTCTCTCCCGCCCCTGCCATTCACTGCGGTCACAAGGTTGTTCCCATGCCCCTCGCTAACTCACTTCTTGGCAGCCTCTTCTGGGAACAGTTGTCCTTGCACCCCATGTATTTTGGAGCATGTGATCCCAACCAAGTGCTTTATGCCCTCCATGTCTCGTATCAGCCTTGCCGGGAACTGTTCCCAGGGACTTCCTCAATAATCGCCCAGTGGTATCTTAAAGTGTTTATTGGAAAATGGGGAGACTATCAAAGCAAACCTGTAGGGAAGCAGGAAAAGATCAGATCTAATCTGAGCTGTGGGTAACAGCCTGGCTGGACAGAGTTAAAACTTCCAGTTACAATTCATTCAAGAGACAGCAATAGCTGATTTTTATGAGATAATCAGCCACAGCTCTCCAGTTATCTAAGGGAAGATATCACCTCCCTGTGGGCATTGAAATACTAAACCCAGCTGATGTCAATTCCTTTAACATAACTTGCATCACTGGATATCAAAGATCTGACCTGGTATCTGCAAAGGCTGTGACAGTGAAATGTAAGGATTGTCCATTACATAACTATGGGTCATGGTCACAAAGACCAGGAAGTCTATGGAATAAGGAGTATTATAAACTTGTATGGGACTTTCATCCTCAGGTATTCCCAAATTTTTCTTCTTATTGCAATTTCCATGAGAATCCTCTCATTAAAGGCAACCAACTTGTTCCTGCCTTGCCAAAAAGGCGACTGAATCCCCAGGTGGTGGATAGAGCAACAACAGCTTCATCTGCTTTTGATGAGCATCTAGTGAACCAACATGACACTGACATGGCACTTTGGTGCCATGGTTGTAGATACTGAGATTGATCAAAAAACAAAGATACCACACCGTGGTGTGAATTCAATATTTTCTACAATGGAAAACTCTCTCGATAATTACCATTTTTTTTCTTTTTTTCTTTTCTATTTTTGCACCAAGTTGGGATGTGGAAAAATTGAGTATGGGGAAGCTTTTCAATAGGAAATTGCCTCTTAAAGATTTTAATATATTTCCATAACTTGCAAACTTTTCAAGAGTTACTAATGAATGAGAGGATCTCAGTCCTCAGAGCTGAATTTAAACAACCATAAAAGGACTTAAATTTCAGATGATGGGTGCTCAGCCTTTCTGAAATTCAGGCCTTATTATAATGTTTCCAGTCAGGCACCCAAAGTCATTAGTCACTTTTGAAAACCTTGGCAAAGAGTAAAAGAGAAAATCTCCAACTGAGCTAACATCCTTCATGTATAGCCTCGTAAAACAAAAATTAGGAAAGAAAAAAATGTCCTAAAGCCCATGAGTGAGTCAAACTCATTCATTGTGACTGTGGTAAGCTGTAAATTATTTTTATTTAATAATAACTAATACCTGGCTTTTATACAGCTTTTTCTATCAGTGAGCTAAAAATGTATTGTAATCTTTAAATGCAGCATCATGGAGCCATTAGCTCAAGAATTTAGGCTGTGTAGACAGACCATCATAGCAAAAGAATCCAGCTAAACAAAATATACACCAAAGTGTTTGCTCCTTAGAAGACAATGGGAAATTTTAAACAGTCAGAAATTATGATGCTTTTCTTGCATATTATTGCTGAGAATGTATTTCTTACTAAGTTCAAAGACAGTTGTGTCATGTTTTCATTCTTGCTTTTGTTTAGCTTCTCCTATGTAACTTCCCTGATGGGAAGGAGATTTTATCACTGATCCCAGCATCGGGTTTTCTATCCTATCCTTCAGAGCCAAAAGGTGTTAGGAAGTGCATGATAGCTCCACATCTCCTGGGCCTGCTTGCGGAGCAGCTATTTAGGCTATGCCCCAAGGCATCATCCAGCCCATAAGCCACAGACTGTTGAGCTACGGGGCCCAGGTCACCTTTAGCACCACTCAGCCCGGGGCACTGAAGTATCACGGGCACTGTTGGATGGCCGACAGGAGCGGGCTCCCTTGGAATAGGCCAGCACGGTATCCCAGCTGGCCTGTCCAGCTTGGCCAGGGCTGCCTGTCACCAGTAGAGCTCCCGCACATGCACTCACACTGGTCAAGAACAGCGGTACCTACTCAGCAGACAGGTCTGGCTTTTTTGAGTTCAAAACTTTCAGCCTTTGAGGGCCAGCAAGCCCCAGTGTCGGGCTATGATGCAAAAAAAGCCAAAGCATGGGCAGTTGCCTGAGAAGGGCCACGTTGCATCTCCAGTGCAGCGGGTCTGGGCCAGGTCCACCACTCCGTGGTTTAGATAAGCCTCCAAACTAAGCCAAATCCATACTGAACTCCACGTCTCTCACCACAGAATTTTTACTATCTGGAGCCAAGTTTCCTGAACAGTTTTACATGAGGTTTAAAGTATGCACAAAGCCAGGATTGAGCTGCAAATGGAGCTGTCATCTGGTTGCTTAAGGAGATCACTGACAGAATTTTTGTAACAGAGATGATCTTTCGGCACAAACCCACTGCAGCTTTGCTCCTCGCTAAGATGGGCTGCTGGACTAGGCAGACTGTATTGATTTAGGTGCACCAGCTCTTGCAGTGCACTAGAATACATCCTTGTGAAATCTTTGCAGAAAATTCTTGACTGTCTGAGCAGCTCTCATCATGTTCCTTCCACAGCCCTGCAGCCGAATCCACTGGCAAAGGAGAAGCCTACGAGCACAGGCAGGATCAGGCCCTAAATAGCCCCATTTCAGAGCCAGTTTGGAATATACCTGGATTCTGACAGTGGCACACAAAGCAGGGGGACCTTAAGGTAAGAATACCTTAAGAAATATAAGGAAGACAAGAATAAAACACTGAGGAAGACAGCATAATTTGAAAACCAGGCACAATTCCCCAGGAAAGAAGGCAGGAGAGGCAAATGCAAAAGAAGGAAGAAAGGAAAAGTATGCAACAATTCATCCAAAACAAGGAAGCAAATATCCTGAGTAGATGCATTCCGTACATTTTTTGAAAGTTTTCTTTGTAGCCCAATCTATGAACTTATGTGGTTATGTGTTATTTTCATGCATACATCGAACAGTCAGATCAGACAGCTATCTCATTTAGAAGCTGGAGTTTCATTTCCTTTGCAAGCAAAAGTCATTTTTTTTAGTATAAAATGATTGTAAATAAAAACTTAAGCCCACACCAGACAAATTGTCACATAAAATTAAAAAAATCTTTCAAAGAGTTAAGGAGATTAAGAGACAATGTACGTGTATAGGTTGTTGTTAAAATAAATACTATTTTTTCATCATTCTCCACAAAATATGAAATATTCATGCACAACTGAATATTTCTCAAAAAGGGATATAAAATTGATTATTGAAAATAATAATGATTTTATTTAACTTATGTGCTTAGACCTCCTGAATTTAAAGAGCATTTGTTTACCATGACAACAAGCCCATGCTTGTGTTTACTACTGATATGTGTAAATCAGTTTCACAGGTCAATCAGAAGGTAGATAATGTGAGCAGACATCTAGAATTTCATGTTTTTTTTTATACCAGATTGCAGTTGCTGCATTATTTTCAGGACTAGTTATTGATACTACCTGGCAGTTTTCCCCGCTGAGCACTCTCTCTTCAAAGGGAATATTTAGAATTTCAGATCAGCCCAAAGTCTACCTCTGTGCCTGTCACTGTTACATTTGGAAAATGTTATCCCTGGGTCAACACTCTTACTGCTGCATTTTAATGAAGAACGTGAGCCCTTCCTATTTGCATAATGGCCAGTGTTTTCAAACCCAGACGGAGCCAGCACCATATTACACCCTTGCACAAAAGCACCTGTGTAGCAGAGACCTGGACACCTCACATTTTCCATTATTCAGTGGCTGTTATAATTTTTCAGAGCTCCTGAATATTATCCTGCTCTTAATAGGGGGCTAAAAATACCCAGGCACCAGCTTGCTTTAGAACCCGTAGCCCTTCAGCCTCCCCATCCTGCCTGCACGCCGGTGCCCCCAGCTCCTCATCCTCCTCCCAGCGATAGGGTTTGAACGTGCCGTAATGCATAACCGAGTTGTTGTCACTTAGCAACCTTTGCTGTATTTCCTAAATGAAATGTTTTATTGAGGAATTCATGTAAGTAAGTTAGGAATTTATAACCAAACCAAAGGCCTTTCCCTCTGTCACCAGATAATTAAAGTATAATAATTAAAGTTTAAACTAAACCCATGAGGGCTTTTTTTCACTGATAGAAATAGAAACTAGGAAAATCTGATCTAAGGTCCTGTTGTCAGTCACTGAGACTGCGTTCACCTAATTTTTAACCTCTTGTCTGCTTGCCGTGAAAAGACACAGCAGAGCAGGGGGCTTGCCTGGAGCAACTGGCTTGGATATCGCCTCCTGACAAAGGCTCACTAAAGGCTGAGCTATGCTAGAGTACAGCGAGAACAATCTTAGTGGAACATTTGATTGTTTCATGATTTATTTATATCAGTATAACTTTTAGCTTGAATTAATTATATTGTTATAGTTGATTCCCTTTCTTCTTTTTGCGGGCACCCCTGCCTGCTGGCCCCTCTCCACCAGCAGGCTGCTCCCCAGCAAGCCACTATAGACGGCCCCTGTGTCTGTGTGGAGCTCCGTGCTGTAACCACTCACAAGCTGCCTCCAGCGTGGTTGCAAGGGCAGACCCTGGTGGGAGCTGACCAAGGAGACCACCTCTGGGGTGACCAAAGATGCCAGAAAGGCCAGGAAAAAAAGGGCTCCTGAGCTATGCTGTGTAGCAAGAAGGAGCATGGAAGAGCCCTGAGGTTGCTGTGCACAGGATGAGCCACGGGGAACTGGGCATGGGGCATGGCTTGTGGCTCATATCTGGAGCCAAGAGGGGCAGAGCAAGGGAAAAAGAGCAACATGTGGCAGGACATGGCCCAGCAGAAGGGCTTGTAAGTCCCTCTTGTCTCTCATTAGGGGAAAGGGCCCCATCCTGGGTTTGAACTGCGCAGCGTTTGTACCTCAGCAGGCCCAGGAGGCACCAGGCCCGCGGCACAGGTGTGTCAGACTCTTCAAGGATTTTTTTTTTCCCCACAAGGCAGCATTAAAAATGGAAATGAGAAGCTGCTTCCTGCATCACTGAGATTCACTCTGGAGGGCTGCTTCTTGCCTGCCACCCTCCTCCTCTGTTGCAACACAGGAAATTTGCTTTTACTAACACCTGGTGTTGTTTCAAGCAGCCAGATGGTCCTAACCTCAGTCTCCTGTAATTGATGGCCTACTTGTCTAACCCTGTAACTATCTCTCGCTTTAGACACAGATGCTGCATCTCTCTAAATACCATTCCACATTAAAACATCCTACCTTCCTGTTTCGCATATCAATCAATGCAGCAGTTCTTACAGAAACCAGCAATGGCCTATGTAAACTAGGAGACAGTGGGTGTAAGCAACCAAGAGATAAAATTATGCAGGCTTAAATTACAAATTGGATGTGCTGTTGAAGGATTTAGAATTACAAAATTAGCTGGAGACATAACCAGCAAGCAAACAGGCAAAACATTTTGCGGTGACCCCAAGAGCGTATCGCCTACCCACTTGGACTTACCCACAGAAGCCAGGCTTGCCCTGGCCTATACTGCCTTCTGCCAGGATGATTAATACTAACTTGGTATTCCTATGCACTGCCCTCACTTCCTGCCTGTTTGCAGTGAATCCAAATAGCCTCATATTGCAGTTCTGGTTTTCTGGGTTTTTTGGGGAGGTAGTTCTCTTCAGGTACCTTATTGCAGTGTTCAAGCTGGATCCTAAATGCTACAACAGTACTAATGATAATTAGCAAAGCAACTTAATTAGTTTAACACCCAGAGGCTTTTTGCTTGACAAATTGAGGTCTACTCTGATCTCCCCACTTTGTCTCAGTCCTTTTTCTGACCGTACCAAAGGTTGACATGGCACTGGAAGCCCTTACGTTGGACTCAGGAAATTGAGGTTGAAGTCACTGAGGCTACCAAGACTTTTTGTTTCCTGTTATTAAATCAAGAAAATATTTCTCTACCTCCCATAGGCCAGTGAGGATAATACTCAACATTACTGTTTTTATTGCATAACCTCTCAGCATCATATCTCAGAATCTCACAGGCATTAATGTCCTATCCTGAGAGCGTGCCTGGGACACAGGGAACTGACATTGTCCCTGTTTTATGTATGGGAAACTGAGGTACAGAGCAAACTGCAAAATCCATCCAGGCTATCATCAGACACAGGGCATCTGTATCAGGGTGATCTGGAGCATGACTCCTGCCTTGGAATGAGTTTCCTGCTTCCTAAACCCATGGACCTTCCTTTCTCGGGAAGGGGGATGAGCCTGGGATTTCTTTACTTGTGCATATCATATATGATCTCATCTGCATGTGGTAATATCCATGTTCTCAAATTCACCAGAAGGCACTAGCAATGTCACTTTGTAAGGTCTGCCTCAATCATATGAGGATGACTATAAGAATGAAGGGGTCATGTATAAGATGGAGATGCACATAAGAAAACTCAAAAGGATATAGGACACAGCTGAAAGCACACGGTCTTACTCACCTCTTTCTTTACCTATTTAGGCATTCCCCCACATAGTTTGTGTGAATCTGGATTATGTCAGACCCCTCCATCAGTCCATTTAACTTCCAAATCCCAAGGAAAACTATTCATGGGGGTCAGGATGGGAAAAAAAGAAGAGGCTAATCAGGAGCAAAGGAGGAAATGAGGGAAAGTGACTGTTTTTCATGTAGGCAGAAACAGACCAGTAGATCACATCAGCTGCCCATGAAGCCACAGCCTTGGTTTACGAGTATTTACAAGGTCAAGAGAAAATGGAAGTGATTCTGTGCTGATGGTATGTGCAGAGGAGCAGCGCAGAATGAGAGATGAAATAGCCGTGCAGGGAGGTGCAATTCTTGTGGGGACGCTGAGCTTGTGCAGGGCCGGTGCTAGGGGGCAGTGCTCCCGAGTCACCCAACCTCTCTACAACCTGTTTCTATTTCAACCTATTCCAGAACAAACAAGCCCCACCCCAAAATAGGGAGTTTTCTCATATTATTTCTCATCATGCCATACACGGAACAGAAATAAGTCACACAGAGCACAGATGCACAGAGCATTGCATCTTTGAGACATGGATCCTATGTAACTATGATAACATTGTGCATCCCAATTTCATCTCAGCACTTTCCTGAATTTCCTCAGTTCCGTTTTTTTCTTCCAGTTGTGTGTCTGTCACCTTAACCTTGACAGCTGAAGTGAGTAACATGAAGGTTGAATTTCTGCTTTCCCATCATCTTTATATGCTCCAAAGTACAATTTTCTGTACATTAATAGGTATAATTAATATATTTAAGACTGTTCCTCAGCCAACTTTTAGTAAACACAGACAGACACACACACACACACACAAGTTAATTATGTGAATAGCAAGGTGTTTGGTGGCAGTGGTGAAAGCTTGTAGAGGATTCTCTTCCTCATGCTCCATATCTTTGGCAAATAGACAAATAGATCAAACAGAAAGACAAATAGATCAGCTCCTCCTTGGTCTTGGCCTCCAGTATCCTAAAGCAATGAGAAGGATCAGGAAGTGAACACAAACCTGCTGGGTTGTTCACACTTTAGGTTCCAGTTATAGCTGTGGGGATCTGAATAGTCACCCAGATGCTAATGGTGCTGCTCCTGTGTCAGCAAGATCAGAGAAAGGACTCCAGTGTTTAATTTTTGGATAGTTATTGGTTATAAATCAAAAGACCAACAGATATTGAGAGATAAGTGAGAATGTCTTTTTTGTCTGTGTTAACAGCAATGTTCTAAGATAAAGCTGTTATTTTAAAACATGACCTATTTTCACTTTGCGTGGGTCTTTTAAGTATCCTGGAAAGAAGGATGTTTATACAATTTTGCAAAGAAATGTGAACTGTTCTACTCCATTTACATTTCTTTGTTCCAAAATGTATTCCTCTTGTTGAGATTCCAGGAGACAAGGAAAGCAGACACAGCAGTTACTTTCCAATATGAAACTTAAAACCACAATCTCCCGCTCAGAAAACACAGAATGAGTCACAGGAAGGGGCCACTTGCTTGCAAAACTCATTAAAAGTAAGGCAAGGCAAAATGGATTTCCTGTATCAATAAATAGATTTCTGGCGGCAGTCGGAACACCTGACATTGCTAGAGGCTTAAAACCAGTCCAAGAGTGGCCATTCGAGAAGAGAGATCAATTCTTTAGCTTGCAAACTGCATCTCTCCAGTACACAACTTAATTTCTCAACATTAGTTGGATTAATTCAGCAAAGTGCTTAAGAATATGCATGAATTTCACTGAAGTGGGTGGGGACTTAATCGAACGCTTAAAATATCCTTTTAAATCATGTCTGCTTTTATTTTCTGGGGCAAGTTTTATAAAAAGGATGCACGCATTCATCACAGGGGTGCACATATCTCACAGGTGACAGTATTGTTTCCAAATCCACTTATAGACACTGATTAGATCCCCTCTCAGCCTTCTCTTCTCCAGGCTGAACAGGCCCAGCTCCCTCAGCCTCTCCTCATAGGGCAGATGTTCCAGGCCCCTGATCATCCTTGTGGCCCTGCGCTGGACTCTCTCCAGCAGCTCCACATCCCTCTTGTACTGTGGAGCCCAGAACTGGACACAATACTCCAGATGTAGCCTCACCAGGGCTGAGTAGAGGGGCAGGGTCACCTCCTTCGACCTGCTGGAGATGCTCTTCTTAATGCACCCCAGGAGCCCATTGGCCTTCTTGGCCACGAGGGCACTGCTGCCTCATGGTCAACTTGTCGTCCACCATGACCCCCAGGTGTTTCTCTGCAGAGCTGCTCTCCACAAGGTCGGCCCCCAGCCTGTACTGGTGTCTGGGGTTATTCCTCCCCAGGTGCAGGACCTTGCACTTGGCCTTGTTGAATTGCATGAGGTTTTTCACCGCCCAGTTATCCAGTCTGTCCAGGTCCCTCTGGATGGCAGCGCAACCCTCTGGGGTATCAGCTACTCCTCCCAGTTTGGTATCATCAGCAATCTTCCCCTGAGACCACCGCTGGTGTCGCAGGTGCTCAGCTACAACCAGTTCTTTCCGTGCAGAAGTCAAACATGTTGCAGAAAGAAATATGAAGAGCTGGATTTTGCTCCAAACAGAAGAGATCAGACTACCTTGGGTTTTTGTACTGTGAGAGTGTTTCCTCAAACCCTATGTCTCTGCGTATTCTAGAGAAACCAATTCATCTTCTTCCCTTTTTGAGCATTAACAGAAGAGTTGAGAGTCACACTTCTGAGCACTAGCAGCTGGCACAAAAGGTCCTCTGTCATTTGCCATAATCCATCCCAAGGTATTTGATGACATCTGGGACACACACAGAATTAAGAGCATTTATTTTAAAGGAAACAACTAATGTAGTATGCTGGGAACAATCCCAGCTTTCTCTATGGCATCAAGAAATACCTTGGGCTTAGCTCCTTGGGAACTCTCTTCCCTCAGACCTTTATGCCTCTAGTGTTAATGGGATATCCCAGGGGTAATGAGTATGTCCTTATAAAGTCTGTTTGCTGAGGCAAAAACATTAGTCCTCTTTAAGAAAAAAAAAAGAAAAAAAGAAAGAAAAACACCTTCATTTCTAAGCTTGTCTCCAGAGCTGTAGTGTAAATGTTTATACAAGCCATGGACATACAGAAAATAAAAAAGCCTGAACCTGCAGTCACTGGGGGCTGCCCAGATAGCACTCTTGTTATTTCTAACACAGAACCATCGTTGCTGCAGGGCCTTATCAAGCCCAAACATCTTTGTTTTTGCTCCAACTGATACCCGTGTGGCAGCATCTCTCAGATTGCAGCTAGTTTGCCCAGCAAACCCAGCAGAGGGAGCAGAAAGCAGCTCTGTATTGCCCCTGACAGGAGGAAACGTCATTTGCCTCTCATCAGCAAAATGTCCAACGTTTAAACACACGGTCTTCTCTGCAGCCAATGACAATATGCCCATTTAAAGCAAAACTCTACTTTTTCCTCAGGTCACACTAGGAGGAAGATAGTGTGGTGGGATAAGATTCCCACCCGGCTCAGTTTGCCCCGTTTCCGTCTCATTGCTCTTGACTGCAAAGTGCTGTCCTGATGGCCCAAGCAGCAGCGCCCCGACGCGCCGCGGCTCCCTCTGCCCGAGGAGGCTCCATGTCAAACTCTAATCCAACAGCCAAAGTGTTGCAAGAGACCGAAGCTGCACTGGGTAGCCCTGCGAAGGGACAAGCACTTAAAACTGGACGGTCAATGTCACACAGCGCAGCCGTGCTGCTGCAAAATACTCTGCCAATATCAAAGCACAGAGAATAATGAAGTCAGAAAATTATTTTTTAATCTGTTTGCCTTTATTACAATATATATTTCTTTTCTTGTTGCATTCAGCAGATCAAAATGAGGTGTTAAAATGATTTTCATCATTGCAGTAGCACATACATTTACAGGGTAATACTGCATATAAATAGTCTCTGAAATGATAATCCGTATCTACACATGAAAATACCCAATCCCTTCTTTACCTCCCCCCCCCAAAAAAAAAATTACAGCAAAAACATAACTAATGCAAAGAGTATGGTATTCTTTCCCTCACATGACACAGCTGGAGTGGTACGATCATCAGGCTCATGAAAATAAACATTAGTCACTCCTCTCTGCTGCATATTGTAGTTTGCATATTGTATAAATAGAATATACACTTATCTAATGGGCCTGCATATTTATATTATGTTAGCCAAATATTCTTTCTGTAACAGAAACCAGCATTACATCGAAAGCAAAGTTTAGTTTTTTCTTTCACAGAAAGAGTAGGAATTTGTTAAACCATTCCATTTTTGTTCTTTATAAATTAACAAAGCAATCTAAATACACTGCATAAAAATGATCAGCCCCCAAATCGTCTTATTCTCTTTTTAGAAAGTGAACCTATAATGAAGCAACATTTCTAGCAGGTCAAGTCAAAACTTTGATTTTCATACCTGTCTTCCCTGTGTGCAAATCTGATAAATATTAACTCAAAAATATGTGTTTATGTAGCTACACTTAAACGTTCAGATAGCGAGGGCTTTACAGCATGTCAGGAGGAAGGAGCTCAGCTTCACAGAATCACAGAAACGTTGGTCAGAAGGGACCCCTGGAGGTTGCCTAGTCCAACTTCAAGCTCGA
Source organism: Tinamus guttatus (assembly GCF_000705375.1). The sequence continues at coordinate 351,187 of NW_010588861.1, read as the reverse complement.
GGCCGACACTGCAGCCGAGTCGGCCATGGCTTTGCTCAGCCCAGTCCGGAATGATCCACGATGGGTATTTCACAGTGTCTCTCTGGGTTACCTAGACCAGAGCTGCACTATACTAAAAAAATTGGACAGAATTTAAATGACCACTCATTTACACTACCGCTGGGTCTGAAATACTAACGGCAACAGCAAACACTGGATTTGCTACTTATTAAGCCATAAATAAATACATCACAGGCTTAAGTTCTGCAGAACTTTCAGATACTTCTTGTGATGGAAACTGTAGTGTGCAGTAACTCAGGAAAACAAATCTTCACTAATAAAAGGACAACAAAGCTGGTGGTCTCCTACCAAATGGCTGAGGAGAAGGGTGGATTTGGGTTTTCTTTTGCAAAATGAATAGACTGAAACAGGCCTTTACTATAAATAGATTATGATAGGATGTGGTTAGCGTGTTCACTCATTAATTCAATCACTAATGACAAGTATTATGAAATACCTACAAAGGAAGCGTGCCTGTATTTAGAGAGGCAGCCCACTCAATTTGGCAATCCAAGATCCCCACTGATTGTCTTTAAGAAACTTTGTACTAAATGTCTTCAGTCTGTTAGTAAAAAGATTTTGGCATTTTCTTTAAACTTTCATGACAAGTTTGGGTTGTTAAACACAGATTTCTTCCTCTTGTGTTTGGTTACTATTCTGACTCCTTCAAAATGGGCATGCACCTCACCCAAACTGCTAAAGTTCACCTGAAAAGGAAGACTTGGGACTCCTCACTGAAGGCTGCAGCTGCATGAAGGACTGCATTTACATGAATTACTACTAAAAGCACAGGGGAACCACAAATTGCCCCCCTGGCATCCTAGATAAAGCCTGTAGCACTAAGAATTAGAAAATAACTCCTGCAGAATTGCCATCCTATGGTTTTTTGGCTTACAAAATCATAATTCATTGATACGGAGCAAGCGGGATACAGAGCAGCTGTTCCCAAATCTTTGGGCACTAACAGACCACAATCACATCTTAAAGTTTCCCCTGGACCGCTCTGCCTTCCTATTATTAAAAAACTCTTAACTGAAAACATTACAAAGCAGCTGTGAAACTTGTACCACAGCCTCACAGATCACAAGCAGGCAGAGACCACCACCTGGGAACCACTGTTTTAACCATACTGAAATACAACACACATGGAATCCCACGATGCCATTTTCCATCTTTTGGAGAGCAATCAGAGTTTTAAACATATTTTTAAAGAAAAAAAAAAAGAAGTTAATTTTGTAGCTACAAGTTTTAACATTTTACATTTGAAATTGAAGTACCACATTGCATAAAGGCAGACCATTTGGAAAACATTATCAAGTGATCTGCAGCATTGCTTTTAACACACACAGTTACATCTTAAGGCAGTCAAAAGCAAGTAGCAAAAATGGTATCTACAGCTTGTGCCTGAATAGTTGGAAAAAAACTTGTGGGGATGGGTCTGAAGGTGAGAGAGGAGATCTCATTATCTCTGAAGATAGTAAATTATACTAAAAACATCCACTCTTCACAATATAAAACTCAAAAAACTCATATGGTAAAAACCTGAGATGCATCATTCACCAGCATCAAAGTTCACAATTTAGACAAAAACAATGCTTCAAATAAAACTGCTCCATTGGCAAAACCTTCAGCGTTCTTGGCTCAGCAATGGTCTTGAAATTCAGGATATTCAGCGTACAACTTTACGGGAAAGCATCGGAGCTGAACTACTGACTCCAGTGGGCACTTTGCACGCTGGCCTACATGTTCCACCTTCACACCTGGCTCCTCTTGAAGCAAGGGACTTCTCAAATAGAGTGTGAGTGGCAGAACCCAGCTCTATTACTTCACTTGCTTTTCATTTAGATTGCACATCAGACGCTACTAGGTCAGAACAACAGACTAGAATTAATCAAAACAGCTCCACTGGCTTTGATGGCAGTTATGGATCTGACCAGTACCTAACCCTTACAAAAACATTTATTCATCAAGTGAAGGGGGTGAAGAGACGGAATCATATGATCTTTCAGAGAAATGAATTTTGACTTTACATGGACTACAGTCCTTGCCCATGTTGCAAAATTATGTCAGGAATGGTGAGTGACTTCAGCTCCCTTGCTAGGAACAGGGTTCCAATGAGATGAAAGATTTTCTTGATGCAGAAAAGACACTGAACCGTTTTAATTGCAACTCCTACATCACTACACTTGTATTTGACCTTAGGTAATGAAACCGCATGGCACAATTTGTGCAGTTACGTGAACAGCTAGAAATGAAAACTTCCATTCCTAGTAAGACTCACCTTTGTCATCTGGAAATGTGATTTTTAGTATGAAAAAGCTTTTCTAAGTTTGCTCACAGCAATGAATACAAGGCTCACACATTACAGATTCCAGATGAACTGTCAACTGCAAAGCCAAGTGATGTCCCTTCAGTACAATTCAGTTCACCCTTTGAACTGAAGCAAAGAATTTGGAGATGCAATTACGATGAGGCTGGATGTACATCCTGAGTTTCAAAAGGTGGTAGAGGCTCTCTCCAGTAAGTGAACTGACTGAAGGTATCAGAACAAGGGAAATCTGAAGAATGGCTTCTTTTCAGCAAAGGGAAAATGTGATCAACCACTTCACATAGTCTGACGTAACTGAAAAGTAATTAAAAAAAAAAAAAAAAAGGATTCTAGACCAATCCAAATCTTCTTGCTTTGAATTAAAACACATCCCCAACCACCAAGGCATGGCTGCTCTTAAAAGGACAAGTTATCTTCCCTGTACGAATGAAATGAACCTTAATGCCAGTGCCTCGCTTCCAGAGAGGATTTACAACACAGATAGGAGAGATCATTTCATTCTGAGCTAAAAAAGATAGTTGACAAATAAGAAACAGATGACATCTTCTGCCCAGGTCAACTGCTAAAATACCCAAGCCCCATATTTTGCTTCTCTGCTTCTGTCCAGCTTTGTTCAAACAGCTCCCTGCTCAAGTGCATATTTATGCTCTATGCACCTATTCCATCGAGTGCAGTATTAACCTAACTAAAAAGTGGTTTCTCTTGAATGTTAGGTGCTACCTCAGTGTCTTTTTGGAAACCCTCAGTCCTATATCTTCAGATTTTGTTTTATGGCTCCTCTAATCTGGAGCTCCAGGAAAGGGAAATTTTGAGAAATATATGTTTAAAGGCCACAAAAATGCAAATTATTTTAGAAAACAAATTTATCTCATTTTTTAACAGATTATTTAGAGGTTATTCCTCTACATGATTAAAGTAAATTGAATATATAACTATTTTTTTATTTTATTTTTGAAAACGTTCTTCAAACTGAAGAAAGGTAGAAAATCAGTATTTTTATTATTTTACTTTAAATGCTCTAAAGAATCTTTCGTTAGTAAAATCATATTCACACTTGGGCAACTTGAGTCATAAATTATATCAGGAATTAAATTAGCCTCTATGGTGCTAGGGCTAAAAGATTACTTACGATGAGATGTTTGTTTTTGCATGCTCCTGTATAAGTTCTCCTTTGGGATTAACCGTAAATATTCTGTTTAAAGACACTCCCACTTGTTTGTATGAATAAACATCCTGAACAGAAGGAAAAAGAAAAAAAAATCATGATTCTGCCTTTTGCACAGCATGGTATCAAATTTACTTAATTATTGTACATCTGAAATTATCCTAGAATGTTACAAAAGTGAGCTCAGCATAACGATGTTCTCATGAAATAAACGAGTTACAGCTAGATTTGGAGTCTATTACTTTAACCTATTGACTGAAATCATGTTTTGTTTCTATCAGTGATTTCCCTTGACACAAAAATAACATTCAATAAAAAGCGAAACTAACAATATATTGGTATAAACGTATTTGTATTTTCTTCTTCTTTTTTTTTTTTTTGGCTTTCAGAGAATATTTGTTTTCCCGAGTGTATTGTACTGAATATCTCACAGCACTGTACAGTGGTTAAAAGATAACTGACTCTTAAAACAGTGGGTAGTTTGTAAGGACACGATCACAAAAGGAAGTCACTGTGCTTACACTGACACTCCTGTAAAAATCCCTTAGATGCCAACGTATCACAGAAATCCCAGAATGGTTGAGGTTGGAAGGGACCTCTAGAGATCATCTAGTCCAACCCCCTGCTCCAGCAGGGACACCTAGAGCACGTGGCACAGGGTGGCATCCAGGCGGGTTTGGAAGATCTCCAGAGAAGGAGACTCCACAACCTCTCTGGGCAGCCTGTGCCAGGGCTCTGTCACTCTCAGAATAAAGAAGTTCTTATATCGTCAGGCACCTCAGTCCAACTTTTAGGTATCTATAAGTTTTAACCTCCAGCATTTGTGTTCATACTGTGAATGTCCAGTGTCCACATTCATGGTGCTAATTTCTCCCAGCTATCAATGTTTCAGCTATTGGACGTATCTGAACTGTGAGAGCACAGAGAAGTCAGGGCTGAAGCTCATTCCACAAACCACAGGCGCTTCAGTTAAGAGCCCTGGAAGCCCCTTCCTTCTCTGTTTGCCTCCTGCATCCAAAATCATGGTATCTTTAAGAAAGAACCTTTATATTATTCTTTGTGCAGGGCCTAATCAAATGCAATCTTAACTACCATTTGAGACTTCTAGGCTCTAATATAACAGAATCATGAAATAAGAGCAACTCTTCCATTCCCTGCAACAGAAATAAATTTTAGCTATTACTTACAGCAGGTCTGTTTCCAAAAGCAGCATAAAAGGGCTCAGTGTTAGGATAAAACAAATTTTTGATGTCTGTCAAACACTGAACTTTAAATTTTTCTGGCTTCTTTTCTATCACCTCTCTGAAATGATGAAAAAAAGGTATTAAGTAAATGCATATGAAATACAGCATAATGCATTTTATTTTCTTTATTCACCTTTTTTCACTGAACTGATTCTGCTATTGGCCCCCCACTCTTCTCCCAGTAAATCTTCATTTAGAAGTCAAAGTGTTTGTGAAAACAAAATAACATTCCCAAGTTTACACCAAAGTGCACAGGCAATAAACCTCTGAAACAAGGGAGCTTCTACAGAAACATAAAGATGGTTTCAGCCCAGGCACACACAAAGGGGAAGATGTGAATAGTAAAGAAGCCTCACAGAAACAATACAGCCTTTTGGCCCAGCCTCTCTGCACTTGAATCAAAGTTTGAGAACACGCAAAAGAGGTATAAAACAGGGTTTCTCTAGTTCACATACACCTGATCTCTGAGCCCTTCCAACCACATACTTAAATCTATGAGTAACAACGAAGCGATTTCTTGCCCATGCATCACAGTAGTTATGATGATACTTGATATCCTTTAGTCTAAATGATACCAAAATGAGTATGACTTTAAATGTATTTCTAGATACAGATAATATAACAGTAGCTACTCCTTCATTTCATCTATTATTTAATCAGTCTAAGAACTGCACTGTAATATCTGCAGAGTTCCGTATATTTAGAACACGACTGGCAAGAGAGTCTGCAGCATGTCACTCAATCAGGAGAGCATCTGAACAACTTTTCATTAAAAATTCTAATGAAATAAATCCTGTCACAGCAGCTTCTAGCAGTGTACAATATTTTCAGTAATCGCTTGACAAGCTTCACTGAATTAGGAGGAAGGTATGAAATTCACAATCTGGGCTATTATGACTCACTTAGTATACATCGACACCTAGACAGAACCCCATCCAACCATAATTCCACGATGTAGTCAAAAGCACAGAGAGTTCATTTTCACATGAATTTCCTCAAAACCCACCAGAGTTTCTTCTACCATAAAAAAAAAAATTATGCAAAGTAGAGCACTTATAAGTCAAGATGGAGTCTTTGCTATTAAACTCCTCATGTTTTTTTTTACCACATCTAAATATTACACACTAGTAACAAGATAAAATCTCTGCAATTAAGCCAATAAGCTTATGGCCAAGTTTATGGCTAAGCAATAAACTCATATATTCAGTGAGGCTTTCCTAAGGGATCAAATAAACACTGAGACTATCTTACTAGATTTGGTCTTTCTATAACCAAATTTCCTCTTAATTATATTTTGCATTATGATTGATTTCTAGCACTCACAAAAAATGCACAAAAAATCACTCACCAACCTCTCTTCTTTGCGCATAAAATAACTTTACCTGTGAAAAGCTGAGAATAAGCTGCTTGGACTCAGTAACACTGGCCCTTGAGGCAGCACAGTTCCTCGCTCATTGACCCAGTGCAAGTACCCCCTGGTCATGTCTGCCATTCCAATAGCACGTGCTGAACAGTACAGAAATTTATATCCATTTCTGCAAATTGGAAAACAAAAAAGACAAAAATAGCTGTAGAAATAAACTGTTTTGCTACTGATAATTTTGTGAATTTTTCTACATGAATAAATCATGTCTGTTAAATAGACTTACATCACGGGCATTAAATCTAGCTATCGCATAATTACAACACATACTGCTATAATATGTAGCTGCTATATCACTAACTCAGCCTATAATATGTAGCTGCTATATCACTAAAGTAATTCAAACAACAACGTGCCTCAATCTTTTTTCCCCTCATGTTTATGGTCACCAAAGTTCCAACAATAGATGATGCCGACAGGCATACAAATAACAACAATTAAAAAAAATCAATTAACAATTTCACCAAATGTAATGTAGAGGTTAAAAATTGAACTAAATACTGCTCAGCATGTGAATTCCCAGGCTATCCTGCCTTTTTTTTTTTTGTTATAATGATTTATGCTTATGCAGAGAAAAAGCCTGGATCAGTGTCCCTGGCGTAATTTAGATTCCGCCATCCATAATTTATAATTTATTATCCCTGTTAAAAACATCAACAACAACAACATAAACAATAAACTAACCTCGACATAACCCTAGGGCATGGAATAAATCAGATTAACTAAAAGAAGAGTTGTCATGCATACCATAGGCTCCTCAAGCATTCATGTCAATTTTACTAGGTAAGAATAAATAAATTTCATGAAGTAAGGGAAAACAGGGTTTGGGTAGAGGGCAGAAGTATCAACCTGAATAACTGGAGAACAATTGGGCATGCTTTTTGTAGACGTTAAAATTTAAATTCCTAAAATCAGAATACAACAGATACTTCACCCAACCCCATTCGGATATCAGTTATTTTTTCACATTTCCTTTTTAAACTCCGCTCAATCACTATTCAGAAACCTCACCATACTCTCAGTTTTTGATTTGCCAGTGTAAGCAATTGCTCAACTACACTGCCCGATCTACCTGGAAAACCAGCACTGTCTCTCTACTCTTCGCCTTTCGCGCACAGAAACATTCCCACACCAACACCCCATGTCCGTTCGTGCAGCATGGCCATTTCTTCTGCTGCTCACATACATCAGAGCAAGTACCCCATGTTTTGTGTTTTTGGAATATCTTGTACTGTCTTATTCTAGGATTTTTTTTAATTGATGAAATTAACTGACCCAAAGCTCTGTCGATCTACTCCTGTCAAACACTTCCTCAATAGCCAAAGGAAAATTATTTCAAATCACCATTGCATCTATCTCAGGCATATCAAATGTCCTTTTGAAGGTGCCCATCTTTCTTCATTACTTAAACCAAGTGTACAAGTCATAAGTGTGATGAATCCTTTCATACACAGGAAGTATTTATTTCTGTGGGCCAACAGGCCCTAGTGCAGATCAATGTGACCTGAGATATAGCTCAGTAGTTGATTATTCCATATAACACAAGCCCACAGGCTTTTCACAGCATGTGTCTCATTGACTTCTGATGTTTTTAAACTGCATTTTGAGCAATGTTTATTCAATACCTTCTTTAAAAATTTGCCAGCGACAAAAAAATATTTTAAGACTGAATCTGCATAAACTTAATAATGGAATAACAAAAAGATATACAAGGAAATAACAAAAACTGTACAACTATCAGTAACAAAGCACATCATGTCTGTCTTGGAAGTTTATCATTATTAACATGATAACACAACCTATTCAAATATTATAGTTTTCAGAACTAAACTATAATTAACTATCTGGTTGGGAGAGCTATCACAGCTCACTGGTAAGGGGCTTTTACTTCTCATATTATGAAACAGCTTTTCCTCAGGATACTCCAGAGCAGATGTGTAATGATGAGATAGTGATGAAATAGTCACTTATAGGTTAAAAGAAGTCTACAGATTTTTATGTGCAAATGAATAAACACAGAGAGTCAAAGATACGTGAGTTACTGAATACTCACTGGCTCACTTTATGGTACAACTTTGCAATCCCTTGATGTGTCCAGTCTTTCCCAAGAGTAGGCAGAATATGGCCTAAAGTATCTGACCTGAAAAAAGGAAAAAGAAGAAAAATGAACTGAAAAAAAAAAACGTAAAAAAGGTCAAAACCAATCCTACATTCCTTAAATAATGAGACATGGGGCTAATACAAATAACCCTGATTGTTTACTTGGCTGATGACACAAAACACTTTTCTGTACACAAAAACAGGTGACAAAAAACAGGTTTTCTGTAAGGTGTCGATTGTGATCTGAAGAAGAATTTATTCCCATTTCTTTTAGGATAGGCTGACATGCCCATCTTTCACCAAGCAGCTTTGTTAACACTGCGCCCCAAGATTCGTTTTCATGAACAAGCGAGTGAGCAACAGGGAAAAATTGAAGTTTTAACTATCAGAGGTATGCAGTAAAAGGTCAATACTAAGCATACTTTCATTAAGTTCAGGTTGAATGTTTTCTAAATAAACTAAAACTATCCATAAGGGGAATTAATGTGAAACTGCAAGCACAAGATAAAGGCACCTTCTAGCTATTCTAGTCTATCAGATTAACTTCTCCATGTAGACAAGCCTGCTGATCAGGTACAAAGTATTATGAGACAGCTATACTGGCTTCAGTATATTTTACATAAAATGAGATTATTTACATGGTAATAACATCTAGAAATTCCAAAAACTGAATATCTCACTTGACTATGCATGATACAAATATGCAGCAAAAAATCCACATCCTGAATGCCTTGTATCTTAGAGAATAAAAGACTAGGCAGGCACCTAAGATGAATTTGAAGAAATACTATAAAATAAAGTCTTTCAGTAACTGTCCAGGCATCTCAGCATCACACAGAGAAGCAGACCACTTCTCACTTTCCTAAAATTTAAATAATAATTATATGTAGCATGTGCGGGGAATTAATTCATTAATAAATACTGAAATGTGATCATTCTTTGCTTTAATTCTCTGTTAATTACTTTTTCATTACTTTTTTTTTGCTTTAGTCCAAAGGACAACTTGTCCTTGCAGATAAAACTTCATCCTGTTCATGAACTCACCGTGTGATTGTTCCATCAATATCAGAAATAATGACTTTATCATCCCAATTCCACAGGTAAATGGTGCCCTCGCAGCGACAAGTGCCCTGATACTGTGTTGTAACACTAAAGGTCACATCATTGGGGCCATCCTTGAGCTTTAAGTTTTTCTGAAAGACATTATCAGTAAGATTATCAACAAACTGTGAAATGACACAGTACAAGCACAAAGGCGCAGATGAGCATTGCTTTGGTGACACTGAATCTTATTGCTTTCAGCAGACCTATTGTCTAAATGTCAGCAGAGGTTTTTCCCATGTGACGTGTTTATAGAGTTTAAGAAGTTATATGAACAGTGAAACTAATGAAGAGGGCTTATATATGTTCTACAGTACTGCACCTTTACCTATAATAACCCATGTTTGACATCGTACAACCTACCAAGCACCAGTCCTCACCAGTTTTCCCTAACTCTTCAACCTCCCTGACCTTCCACAGCCTCCTCTGTCACTTAGCTACTCTGTGGACGAGAGGAGCAGTGATGATGGATGTACTTGTGGAGCCAGACTTTCATTTTCACAAGAGTTAAAGGAGCTTAATATTTTAAATGTCTCTTCTTCCTCTCCTGTATTTCACAGCAATTAGTTAGAAGATTAATAGCTGCAGGGAGATGTGAATGCTGAACAGCTGAAGGTAACCAATGAGATTTAGCATTTCCTCAAGAGACCTATATAAAAGCAGTTTGGGCTAAACCCCTAAACTTTCTCAATCTGAAAACTCAGTATCAATATGTTTGTGTAACGCTTGCTTTCCATTTGCTACAGATACTAACAAACAAAACCCATCTGTCTCTTCCAACAAAGTCCACATTTCTTGCTAACAATTTAGCCAATGTGTGATGGGCTGCATAACGCTGTATTCCTGTGTATGTTTCCTTCAGAAAATTAATTGGTTGTAGATAAGAAGACAAAAAATTTTCTTCTTAAGCAATCGTTTTTTTCCAAATCACACAGGAACATACTGAGCACAAAACAGCAAGTTTTGCCACTATTAGTCAAAACACCTCTGTCACAGAGGAAGAGATTTGGCTCCCAAAAAATTAATAACCTATCCTCAGAGTAAATTAATAAACAGCTCTTTCAGAAGCTACTCAAAGGCTGTATTTGTGTAAAAATGTGCCTGTATGCCTAAGAATGAAGGAAAAGGAAAAAATAACACAGGCATGTTGACATCTACTCAAATAAGTACATGATACATAATATAGAAAGGATGTGGTTGTACTATACTTGGTCACTTCCCAAAGCAGAGACTTTGGAATTTAATTTTGATGATTTAATTTTATCTAAATGTCTCCCAATCTCTGAAACCCGACACATACTGCAAGGTACAACATTTATGTTTAATATTGAAAAGAGAAGGAAAAGAAAAAGGAAAAAGAAAATTGAAAATGTAATGAAAGACAGGACTTAAGCAGTAAGAGCTAATGAAGCCTTTCAAGCCTGAGTAACAGCACGGTTCTTGTTTTATTAGAAATGGCATTTCAGGACAAGGAGCTAAAATTAACTCACGAGCTGGTCAGAAGTGAGTCGAAGGGTTTTTTTGTAACTGATTCCAGACAATAATGAAAGATGACTGGAGTTGGTTTGTAGGGACCCAAGGTTTTGTTTGGCAGCTCTAGGGTCTTCATCACTTGACGAAGATTCATCTTTTATTCTGCAACATTGCACACACAGAAAATGATGCTATCTCAGTAAGTGCATCTCAGCATCCATTAAAAATGCATTAACAGTGAATCACTCAATAAGTCATTGATTTTTTGCTCCTACATACTGCTTCTCAAGAGGTCATTCACAACCTGGCTGTAAACATATCAATGAAGTGCTCAATTTTCATTCATGTTTATTCCTCATTATTCACACACTTGGATTCTCCTAGTCATTCAGTTGTCTCTATGCTATTTCTCATCACTTCAGTTTAACAGACTAACATGTCATGTTGACTCTCAAAAATCTCATTGATGAAGAATATCTGTAAGATACTATAACTACTACAACTATAAGAAAAAACCTCTCAATAGTTAAGTAAATAAATGTTTTGTTATATTGGCTTTTCTCCCCATACAATTTAGCAATTATTTATAAAATATATATATTCCCAACAAAAAAGAACTCCCTCTTCATCTTTCAGTGAACAGTTTTTGTTCATCGGATTATTATTTTCCAAGACATTTTGCAGAATTACCCTGTTCAGGCTGTGACAATGAAAAGCCATAGACAGGAGTTCCTTTACAGCATGTCTTTTTAAATACACAACAGTATACAAATATTTTTTATGACACGTCTCTTTTCCAGAGATTTTTAAGCATATTTTTTTCAGAAAATTCCTACAATAAAAGAAAACTATCACCTCAGGCAGCAGTTAAAATATCTGTTAAGGTCCTACAAATCCCATCAATAAACCATCAGTATACTTGGCCTCTTATTTCTACCACAGCTGGATTATGTTCCACATTAGGAAGTCTTGACCCAGTATCAAGATCTCAAGATATCATTTCTTACAACTGGTAATATTTAAAACTCCATTTTATTATCCTTTGTATGATCACATCTCAAAAGTGCTATTCAGCATTTCAGTCACTGCACTGTGCTTATAAGCAACAAATTTTTACTGACAGATTTCGACCGTTTAAACAAAGAATGCTAATTACAGCATCTAGCCTGTTTTAAGTGTCATCCCACTTTAAAATTTATCCTTAACCAACACAACAGACATAAACACCATTTGTCGTCATTAAAGAGCAATATCAATCACTGATTCATTCTGTGGATCTCACAAATTCAGAAAAATTCAAAAAAAAAAAAAAAAAAGCCTGACAACTTTTAGGCGCTCTGAAGTTCTAAGATATGCAGGAAAAAAATTAAGACATCAGGTCACTAATACGACTAAATTAGAAATTTTAGCAACTGGGAAGATGCAACAACCTGGAGCCAGCTATGATGTCCCCTTAGAACTCAGAGAGATACAAATAACTTTGGAGAACTGTTCCCATTATTCTTTGTTTTTAGGGGACTGGAATATCTGTTCAACACGGAAGGTTGGAATACTTGCCACAGAGCTGCTAGCCAAATCTTAAGGCGGCAATGCTAGAGCACATTTGCAGGGTCTGCAACCATGCCATGGCTACTGCCTCCCCATCCACATTATTTGGTGAAAGGAAGAGCAAACTGGACATATTTCACTGTTGCCATGTTGCTTTGTTCAAATAAAGTTTGCTCTCCTTTTTAGAGAGCAACTTCTGCTCACTTCAGGTGCAAGTAGTTTTTTGGGTACCTGTTTGCCATCATCTGTGAAGAGTCTTGTCCTGTTAGCCCACTCCCACTCATACCTTGCTCTGGCTTTGTTTCCTGTAAAAATACAAGGAAAAGATTCTGTGGGTCAGAAAAGATTCTGAGCCTATTGGGCTCGGAGCAGATATTTAGAAAAAGAACATTTGAGAATAAAGGTCTGTGGTGGATTGAGTAGGCAAAACCAACAGCATATGCAAAAAAAAAAAAGTGATGGTTTTCTTTCTTTGCTTGTAAAATAAAAGTTTGTGGTTTTAAGAAATAGGGCTGCACAAAGAACTAAAAAGCTGCAAGTATAAAACTCAGAGGATGAATGAAGAATTGGTTTTGCATGGAAAAGGTATAGAAATATCAGATTTCAGATGGCTAGCACTGTTGACGTTGTGGGATCAATCCCATAGCTACCTCAGCTCATGCATCTCAAATAGCTAGATTTGACTTGAAAAAGCAAAGTATAATTCTGCAAAGTTTTAGAATTACATTCCAAGGAATCAAAAAAATAATCCAATCCAATAAAACTTTCCAATCTGCCTTTACCTTGAACAGATGCTAAGATTTGATAAATTTTATTCCACACAAAAAAGATTTTTAAATACAGAATCATTTTGAGAGAAACAAATGACAGCAACACCTCCCTTTGTCTACTGAGCTGCCAGAAATCAATATATCAGCAAATAAATTCAATCAGAAAGAAATGGTAAATAATTGTAAACAAATTGTAAATATCTGATATTCCGAAGCTCGCACCTGTAGATAAGTACAATGGTTATTTCATGCAAACCTTAAAAGTTCATCTACTGAAACACAACCACAAAAACGTATTAGAAGTCATATTAGCTGCTCAAGTTCTAACACTGCAATACTATAAATTAATATGGAGAGATTTTATTAGCCAAGCTTAAAGATTAAATATGTCTAGACAGGAGATCAATACTTCATATAAAGTTTTGCTTTTTTTCACTGTGCTTTAAATGTTCATCCATGGGTTTAAGGCTGTTACCACAAACTTTTAATGCCCAGAAAAGAAATTCCAGAAGAATATTAAAACTAATATATACTCATTTTTCCATCTTAGGTTTTGCTGAATTTTACAGCTCACTCTAGTCATAAATATCTCTGACTTTCAACTGTCAAAAGAAAGCAGCAGAAACATAGGCAACCTGCACAAAGGCATCAAATTAGTGGCACAACTCTTCAGTTCTAGATCCCAGATACAGATTTAACCCATAAGATCACACTGCCTCAAGTCTATGTAACAAACAGAAAGGTAGAATCAAAATACCATAATCAAATGTTTCAGGTAAGTGCCTAATCCAAGGCTTTCTGAAGCCAACAGGAGTTCGTTCTGCTTTATTTATCTTTTAATGTGAATGCTTTCAGTGAGCAAGTGTTGAACTATCCCCAGCAGCAAAGCTCTAAGGATTGAACACGGAAGTATCCAGCATTCCAACAGCACGCAGAAAGAAACTGCTTTCAAACTTACCTCTTTTATAGTGCTGTTTCTCCCTCGCCATGAAAACCACCATCTTCCACCTTTTTTTGGCATCTTATCTCTCATTATAGATTCCACAGTGGCCTGTGATAAATGAGTGGTAACATAAAAAAAAAAAAAAAAACCCACCCCCAAACAAAGGACAACCTAATATATGAAAATGAACAAAAGCGCCAACACACAACTTTAACTCATGATAAATAGAATAAAAGGAAACATACTGTCTGTGGACCATAAATTCTACTAAAGCAAAATCTAATGGTATCCAGAGCTGCCCTGAAGTAACTTAAGCATGAATACTTATGGAATGTTTAAAAGAAAAAAAAGAAAAAAGATAAAAATCAAAGAAGAAAAAAAAAGCATAAAAAGGTATTAGTATAATGTCTAGAATGGAGAGCTTACAGTCTTTGAGTTGAAGTTGCTTAGTGCAAATCATAAAAAAACAAAACTAAAAGGCAGACCAGGTTTTAAAAGAACTCTCAGGCAGGACAGTTACAAATCAGCATGCAAGATGGTAACTCTCATTTTTAAATAATTATCAACTCACATTTAAAAATATTGATAAAGTTCATATTTAATCATGCAAAAGGGAAGCAAAGAAGTTATCAATTTGTAGGAGCTTAGTAGGATGGCATCAATTCAACTGGTAGTGTTAGGAGTACTTTTTAGCCTTGACCACTTTTCATTGGTCACATACCCTGGATCTCAGTAGAGAATTTTTTCTTTCAATATGAAGGTGACAGAGCCCTGGCACAGGCTGCCCAGAGAGGCTGTGGAGTCTCCTTCTCTGGAGATCTTCCAAACCTGCCTGAATGCCACCCTGTGCCACATGCTCTAGGTGTCCCTGCTGGAGCAGGGGTGGGTTGGACTAGGTGATCACTAAGGGTCCCTTCCCACCTCAACCATTCTGTGATTCTGTGATTCAAAATGACTGGAGCCTTATGCATTATAACAATGAAAGCTAAATACTTTTGCTTGGAGAGCAAGCAAAGCCAAGTGGGAAATATTACATAAAGGTGGCAACAGCATTCAGTACGCCCTAGATTTACTCAGCAGCTCTTTTTATGGGCAGCCTCCCAGGACTTAACATTGCTTTCCACTGTTCTAAAACTACTATATTGATCAGTGATTTAAAAAGAACTGACTCCAAGATCTGTTAGCAGCAATGAGAGCGCAAACTGAGTTCAGCTAATGTATGAGACAGTGAAATATAGGCTTTCCAAAAGATTCCCACTGACTGCATCTAAAGGACATCAGAAAAGCAAGAAATGACTGAGGAATAAAGTTGAACAAGTAAGTTTTGAGAAGTTTTTTTAACAGAAATATTAAAAAAAAAAAGAGAAGCAGATGGAGCTATTGAGAATGGAAAGAAATTGCAGAGAACAATGGCTACAATTTAAGGAGGTTCTTAAATAAATGAAGAACTTCAAGCAGATGCCACATGGACTTTTAATAAGATAACCAACATGGTTATCATTAAATTTTGCTGAACATGGGTGAATTTCTGCAACAGCTCCAGCTTTTAATCACTTCCTAAAATCTATATTGATAAAGTGTCTTAATATTTCAATTCCTTGAAATATTCAAGTGATAATCCTGATCACTGTTGAAGCAGATCAAAACTCTAATGAAGAAACGAGTAATTGAAAAAACAAGTAGGACGAGTGGTAGCAAAACAAGTAATTGCAGTTTAAGAGGTAGAGATCAAGTATTCTTTCTGATCGTCTACACTGTTCCAACTACGTAGACTTGTCCATTCAATTGATATTGTTCAATAGCACAATCTAGAAAGTTATTACATTCTAGAATATAATGCAGCTGTAAAAAATAAACACAGTGGATGTCACATCCATAAAAGACTTTTCTGAATTGATGACCCATTTGCAAAGGTTATGAAATGATGAAACCATGGTGCTGTTGAAGGCATTCATTTTTTCCTTAACTACAATAGAACAAATACTACATTCGGATTCTTTCAAAGTCAGATGCCTGAGAGATGTTTTGGCTTTTAAGTGTTTAGTTAAAAATGCAGTTCTGTCACATTCTCTTTATTGTCACGGGGGACACACTAGGCATATATCAAGATCTAGATCACTCTGTGGAAGGGCCCAACAAACATAAATGCAAAGCAGGACAACCATACTCCTACTGCAGCCAGCTGAATTATTTGAGATAAATCCCACTTTTGATTATTAGTAGAAGATTTGCAGTAAATGAAATGTATCTGCTTTTCTGACATCCTTGAAACTCAGGCCAGGTTTGCCAGATGACTGGAACTTCCATAATCTTTACACTAGGATAGTAAAGTGCCACTATGCATGCTTGCATATATTTCTGTTTCAATGACACTACAACAGAATATCATGGTGGTAGAGATTCTGGGTTTTAGAATAATTTTCACCACACTTTATGGCAATAGTGATAGTAGGTGAATTCACTTAAACTCAGTGATGTCACGTGTGTGGAAAGCAAAAGCTGAGTGCTGCAAATGGCAGACTAAAACTTCAGGCTACAAGACTTATTAAATCCATAGCTAACTGGAACATAAATTAGTGCCAGTGGCGATACGTATTTCTTTGTAAACACATGCAGTGGGGTGTATTTCTGTCCTGAGCATCTATATGGCATCTGGTCACATGGAATTGTACTAAGTTTATCAATGTACTAATATAAGATGATACAACGGTCACATAGTGATAACTATCTGCCATTATCCACATGGGTTGTTTACAAACGAACAACCTAGAGAGAGAAAACTAACAAGTTATAGACTTCCTTTCTAATGTAGTACTTTAAAATTTATTCACTAACGATAAAATCCCTGGCCTCTATAATGTGGGTAAACACTATTTATTCTTACAACACATAATAAAAGAAGAAAGGAGAAGGTAAAGGATCAAGTGTTCAAGTATTTGTAATGATTTTAGCAAATAAATACTCTTGGAACAAATCGAATCTTGCTTATTCAACTACTTTGCTACAAGCCAGGGGACTGGTTATGCATGAAGAGCTAACACTGATGTGCAGATTCTTCTGTAAAACAGCCATTTTCCCTGCCTTAGTGAGTTATACACCTTATGTCACAACTCCCACTTTAACTTCCATGTTCAATCTCACCTTTGGCAAAGGTTTCTGGAATGCCTGCATCGCCAATAGAAGGGGGCCAGCTGTTGTCCAGTTGTAGTATCTAGGCGTTCAAGAGAGATGGTTACAGTACTCTGTAGTCCCAAGTCTTAATTCACAACCAAGTATTTATTATCTGGTAGGTTAGAGCCGTGAGGTCCTTTTACGAGTCAAACTCTAGCCCAGACCAGCAACAACAGGCCCTGTTCTAACTTCACTGTACCTTTACTGGCATTTATGGAAAGAAATTTTCTCCTCAAGAAATGCAGGAAGAGCTAAATCCTTAACTAAAAAGAGATATTTGTCACTGATTCTTCCTGTCCTCACTACATCTCACTATCAGATTATGAGCAATGTTTTTTACAAGCTGTTTTAATTTTCTCTTCCCAAACATCAGTACGCAGGTAAATATTACCATCCCTGAGGGGCCACTGAGAGAGTCAGCTACACACCACTTAAGTTCTCCCTCTCTGATAAATAAGACAAGGCCATCATATGCCATCACATATGTGGTAACTACCACATAAGGATGCATGTGGCACATCAAATTCATATTACATGACTAAAGACAGAATAACCTCTAACTGCAGCACAGTACCATGATCTCTCCTATAGTCCGTAACACAATATGCCAGGTACAGGGGATATTCAGTTAAAATATCCTCTAAACAGCTGCATCTGGCATATACCGTTGTGTACCACTGTTGTCATGATTCATAGTGCTCCACATGTTGCACACTAAATAAAATCTTAGCCTCATCAGGCTGAGTGTCTCATACTCAGAGAGCGAGGCTTGACAAGTCTTGAAAAGTGATGCCTCTGTAGAGACATGTAAGCAAGGTGTTCAGCACACACAGACACCTTGATAGGTACAGCATGTTTGCAAGCAGACTGGCATGTCCCTGCAAATATTAATTGTTGAGATTGGTCAAAGCAAACCTTAGCAAATTCATATTCCATCTCATTTTTACTCTTCTAATTGAGTGAACACTATTAGAATTTAATACTAGCTTCCCAAAATTCAAATCATGTTGCTTAGCTGTGACAACTCATCTGAAACAGTTCTTCATTTTCACTTCAGACAAGCGAATTAAGAGGCTGAATTCACAGGCGATTTGATTCTTTCTGCATGAATCTATGGTATGAACATTCAAAACCTACTTCTCAGCTATGGTGAAACAACAAAGTATGTTTCTCTTAAAATATACTTACTTATTTCCAATTTTAATCACAAGGTTAGGGTCATCGATGATAGCAGGATTGTCCACAAACTGCTGATATGTTACTGCATGTTCTAAGAACTCTTCTGTTGGGGAAAAAAAAAAATACATCTGTGAAGTCTGAACCTGTAAATATTTGGGATGGATGAATCTAAACCAAAATCATTCTAAACCTCTTCACATATCTCAGACAGGTTTCACACCCAAAGGTCACACCTTTATTACTGAGGTGATGACATTAGCAGTAATATGCAAGTAACATGTTCAGAGCCTCTCAGAAGACCCTGAGTGTTTCTTTCTAAGTTGCTGGGTATCTTCAGAAGAGAAGCTAAGAGAAAGCCTGAGGATGCAAC
Source organism: Tinamus guttatus (assembly GCF_000705375.1). The sequence goes on along the minus strand of NW_010588861.1, from coordinate 332,332 downwards.
TCTGGAGGGCAAGGTGGAAATTATGCTTTTAAACAAGTCATGAAAGTGCCTTGTCAACCCTTCCAGTGATCCTCTGCCCAAGCCAGGAGCAGGAATTCATAGACTCAACATGTATGCAAACCTATAGTAAAAAAATCTAATGGACATTTGTAAAGACTACGGCAAAATAAGGATGTCTGAACAAACACCCTTTTCACTACCTTCCTTACACAAAATCCATGATTCATAAGTGGACTGAATTTTCGGAACAAAAAATAGCTCCTATAAATGACAGTATGTGACTCGAGTCAAAATCCAAAGTGCCATATCATCTTACTATTTTAAGAAATTCTGGGAAATTTCTTCTTTCTGAACAAGGACTGTTTTCTCAACAAGTTCTATGGTACAGCCACAGGAGGGCACTGCTTCCTTGGTCACTGAAGGTAAGACTTGTCTGACAGCACACCGCTGTAATTCAGAAGGTCATTCTGTACCTTTGGTTATTTCTTTATTGTCAGTAAGACCTCCACAGAGAGAAACAGCAATGGAGGGCAGATCTCTAATTCCATCTGAGACGCTTTCCACACCACTGTCAACACCTGAGCTCCCAAAGGATTGAGGGGATTGACTGGCTGACCGTGGCCCGTTTTCATTTGTATTCTTGCTTTGGACATTATCCCCACTGAAAAAGAAAAATCAAGCAATCAGACTTCATATTTTCATCTCCAAATACCTTCCTTTCAACGAGCAGAATTTACACCTGACACATACGTAGGAAAATCATATGCTATCTAAAAGAAATGAACTTTTGCCATAAAATTTAAACAGAGTAAAGAGGCCTCACTGTACACTCAAAAAATAGTTTGTTTCTAATTCTTTGCCTAAACTAGACAGATATGATTGCAGCTTCATTTATTTATACAAGACAGGAAAAATAAAACAATAAACTGTACAAACTTAGTAGCCAGAGTAACACCATTGTAAGCAGAGTTTATACCAATAGAATTATTCCTACAAAGGAAAAGAATAATAGTTTATTCTGAAACTTGTAATAATTATATAAACTGACAGCAGAATTCACAACAAAGAATGTATATGCTTGTGTGTTTATGTTTATATGTGATACATACATACACACGTATATAGATATTTAGATAAAGATTCTACACACAAATAAAATGTAGTGAAATCTCCCTAATCAATTCTACCAGTTTAAAACCTGTGTTCCTTTCCTACCGATAATTATGAGAATGTGCAGGCTCATTGAATTCTGCTTTCCATTCCAGATTTATAGAAATGCATTTGAGAAGAGAATTGAAATCTAACCTTTTTCAATATATATTACTAATCTTCCTCTTTTTTACTGAAATGCTAATATTACAACAGTTGAGTTTAGGCAAGCAAGCAAGCAAAATAGAAAACTATGCAAGCCACTTTAGTTGTTGCTTAATGACTTTTATCAGATGACTAGAATCTTTCCGTATCATATGGAAAGAAGAACAGAGGTTCTAACAAAGATGAAAACAGATAGGAAATTATATATTTGAGGTGAAATATTTTCAAAAATTGTATCTCATCCAAAAATGATCTTCTAGCATTCATATTTATAAATGATCACCTACAGTAGAACAATATTACTGCAATAATTTCATTCTATTATTATTAACAGACAACTATGTTATTCAAGGTAATAAGCAAGGACATGGGGGTGTGTGTGTGTCTGTGTATATATATATATATATATATATATATATACACATCTCCCAAGGCCAACTGCTCACCCAGGACATATGAGTAATACTCACAAACATCACTGTACATTACATAACAATCCACAATCAATACATAGTATTTAATCACCCAAAATGGAAAATCAAATTGAAGCACAAAGAGAGAGCTCTCCAAAAGTTCTAATATTCCTATGTACAGGAATTTTGTTTTCCTTTATTTTCCTTCTGTCTTCACTTCAGCTTATATTTGGAAAAAAAAAAAAAGGAAAAAAGTTTTATCTTGTTCTTACAGTTTGGTATAAATATGGAAGAACAACAGTGCCATTTGAATAGTAAAAATTTAAGCAAAGAACTTATACTTTTTGGGGAAATAAAGTGCAGCAACTTCTGGATCCATGTCAGTGAGGTCATCTAAATAGACGCCATCAGCACCAAGATGCCGGCTTCGTTTGTCTGCAAGGGACAGCCCAAATAAGCCTATTAATTAATATTATCTGAGTAACAAGCCGAATTGCTATTATTACTTAACTAGTTATTTGAAAAATCAAAAAAGCAGGTAAGTATAACATTACATGAAGCGCAATTGGCTAAAACAGCAAGGTCACAAGTTTAAAAACTGGCCACTAATACTTACTGTTAATGCTTTGAATGCACAAAATGAGATAAAGGAGGCCTAATTTTGTAAAGCGCTAAATCCACACAAGAGAAAAACGATGGGAATTAGAAGGCTGTGGTCACCATAGACAAAACAGCAAAATGAAAACTTTCTGGCCTATTATCACACCAGGATTATCAGATCATTTAATCTCAAAAAAGAAAAAAATCTTCAATCCATCTTTCCGTAAGGGGGAAAACACAGTCATATACTATAAATGACAGTTAAACTACTAAAATGCATGTATTGCATGAACCCATGCAGCCTTGCAGGAGACAAGTAAGACAGCAGGGACCTGAAACCTGCCCTCCCAAATCTCAGATTATTACCAACACACAGTATCATCTCTGTCCTTTATATTCAGCAAAGTAAACGCCCGTAAGGCAAAAACCTCATTTGGAATTCATTCAGAAATTCTCAGTTTAGCATTGTCTGAATTTCCAACATGAAAAGTCAGAAAAGCAAGAAGAAAAAGAGTATGTAGAGTAAGCAGAATAAAGACATGGAACACATGGGAGCTAAGAAACTTGTTCATATGTTTACTGAGGAAGAACAACTTCACAAATCAAATTATATAGGGCTAAAATAATTACGGAATAATTAAGCCTCCAGATATCTGTGAGTGAAGAAATTTAATGTGAAGACTCCGACACTTAGAATAAAATAGTATGCAATAGATCCCAAGTGCCAGCAAGTAGAAAAGCATACTTTTATATACTGTATTTCAGAGATACTTGTCATATTTCATAAATTCAAGACAATATGCATATAAAACAGAACTGAAATTGCTCATTGAAACAAAACTACTTTTTTAAAAAATGTATTATTTTCATTCTGTTGTTTGTGCAAAAGACATATTACAATTTTGAACTGGTGTATGCAGGTTCCACAAGCAACAGCAAGACAGAGTAACTCAGAAATCAGGACAGCAGTTGACCCAGCAGATCTACACTGTGCCTGTACCAAAAAACTGAAAACTTTCAATTTGTGAAATCAAGCGAACTTGGAGCAAGTGCAGTCTTGCTAATATGTACAAAGCTGCTTATTCTTTTCCACATCTGAAAATGTTCTAAGGGCACAGATTAATTTATATGAAAGCGAAGTGATTTATCACTATGAAATCCAAAAGCATGTATATTGAAGTGCAGAATCAACAGCTTTACCTTTCTTTCTGGAAGGAGAATCTGTCTTGCCAACTGGTTGGGCTGTACAAGCTGTAGCTTGTTTAGTTTCTTCATTGGCAGGCAATGGCAGTACAGCTGCTACTGGAGACTCTGTCTCTAACTTATGTGTCTCAGCTGGCAAGGGCTCAGTTTCATCAGCAGCTGCTGCATCTGCTTGTCCAAGGGTAGGTAGAGGAGACACAGTGTTAAACTCCTCTGTAGGAGTACTCTGGATGACCCGAAAATGAGTGTTTTCAGAAGGATTTACATCTACCACACTGGCTTCCTTTGCTTTGAGCAGGGAAGTGGCCTGTGAGGAAAAATAAGCAGACTGGTATAAATAAAAGTTCTTAATAAA
>NW_010588861.1:271405-308676 GCF_000705375.1 Tinamus guttatus | reverse complement strand
CTCCAGATGTGGCCTCACCAGGGCTGAGTAGAGGGGCAGGAGCAGCTCCCTCAACCTGCTGGAGACGCCCTTCCTAATGCACCCCAGGATCCCATTGGCTTTCTTGGCCACGAGGGCACACTGCTGCCTCATGGTCAACTTGTCATCCACCATGACACCCAAGTCTTTCTCCATAGTGCTGCTCTCCAGAAGGTCGGTCCCCAGCCTGTACTGGTGTCTGGGGTTATTCCTCCCCAGGTGCAGGACCTTGCACTTGGCCTTCTTGAATTTTGTAAGCATTCTCACTGCCCAGTTGTCCAGTCTGTCCAGGTCCCTCTGGATGGCAGCGCAGCCCTCTGGGGTATCAGATACTCCTCCCAGTTCCTTATCATCAGCAAACTTGCTGAGGGAGCACTCTGTGCCTTCCTCCAGGTCATTGATGAATAAATTGAACAGAACTGGACCAAGGACTGACCCCTGGGGGACCCTGCTAGCTACAGGCCTCCAACTAGACTCTGCACCGCTGATCATCACCCTCTGAGCTCTGCCATCCAGCCAATTCCTAATCCACCTCACTGTCCACATAAATACAGATAAATACAGCTAGCTGGCTGTGTACTGGCTGCAGATTCTGACCAGCGCTCCTTTTAATGCATTAGTGTAGAATACGATCCTGTATCGTGTGTTCTTAGTAAATGGGTATCTGTGCAAATCCTCCCACTGTAACAGTCCAGGACTGCTCTCATATACTGCCTCACTACCATCTTTCACTATTCTACTTAAATAAAAACATAATCAGAACAGACTGAAGCAGAACTGCTGTCTTTCCGTGGTCTCAACAACATGCATCTTTCTCTGCCTTAGGAAATCCTGAAACTAGATTCTTAGCTTCAGAAAGTTCTATATTGTGTTCAATTGTCTAGCACATCCAACCATCTGCTGCTCAACATAAAATAACCCACCAAACAATGCTCGTCATTTTTTATGGTTCCTTGTGCAAGGTCATGTTTTGCTGTTTTACAGTGCAAGTGTGGCCATGATGCAGATAAGATGCTATGGAGAAGGCCGAATGCTTGTACAGGAACTGCGGGCTTCTGTTAGCAGCAGGACACTATTTTCCTCTTTCTTTTATATTCTGTTCTTTTTGACAGGGTGGCAACAGGGAGAGAGTCCTCACATGACTTCCCTGGAACAATCTACCCATGGATTCTGAATTCCACATGTTGCACTGCGCTTAGCTCCTAACTGCTCTCACCAGCTCAACGTAGCTACAGTACTAAGCTCTGGTACTTCATCTGCCATCCCATGCAAGTCTTAGCATGGTCCTGGCTCAGCTTTGGCCAAGTCCTGTGCCTGGGCACAGTGTGGAAAATAGCACAGCCAGGGACCATTTCTAGGAGAGTTTGGAGTTACCTACAAAACTAGGTGGCTGAGAGGCCTCACTCTGTGGTCATGACGTGTTCCATGCAGTTGCAAGAGAGCGGTCCATGATAGCGTCATTTCTAAAATTGCTCATTAATGATGAAATCCCGAACCAACATAGTTTTGCCACTCTGTAATGTTCCCTACTCTGCCTGATTTCCTTCTGGACGCAGTGTGTTGGGCAACACTGGCTTGTTTCCAAAGACTGGGTTCTCAAACTCCACACACATAAAAAAAATCTGCTCATCCACTCATCCAAGCATTTTTCTTTGACTCTTCCAGTGGTCTGTGTGTATCCAACTGTTATTTCTCACCTAATTCTTGATTCCTCTCCTAAGAATTTGTAATTTATCTATTCGTTTTGTGTTTGCACAGTTTCTGGTGCAGTGGAGTTCCTGTCTATGGTCTAAGTTCATAATTACCATGCAAATGCATGGTAACAAAGTTAAACTGCATACTTTTATGATAGTAAAACCAGGTTAAAAATACAAAGAACAGAAAACTTTATCAAAGCTTAGGTAGTTTACTGCAGAGCAGTACATACACTCATAGAAAAATTAAAACAAAACCCTTTGATTCCAACATGGGACACTAGATTTTCCTGGCAAATATTCTGCTAGTGAGCAAAATGTCTACGCAAACCAAAAAGTTAATTATTTAATGCATTATCAACAATGTCCGGCATTTTTCCCACTAAAATTGGAGTTCATCCTCAGGCACAGAGTGCTTGGATTGTGAATGATTGCAGCTAGCAATGCAGGCACACTGTGCATGTGAAAATGATTCATTAAAGACAGAAGATAAGCTTTTAATTTACAGTAAATTCATAAGCATATATGGCTTTAGAATTTGGTGCTGACAGTCCCTGCATTAGCCTGTGAAATCCAGAGTAGCTCAGCTGCTATATGGGTTGATCTATTTTCATTCCACTGTAAATGCTAGAAAACAAATGGTCTCTGTTTTTGCAGTTGCCTAATTAAATGTCCAACCACCTAAAAAATGGTCATTCTCCTAACTCAAGTTACTAGACTTTCTTATATAGTATCTTTGATCGTCTGCTGAATCCCTCTGTCTGGCTCAAATTTCCCTTTCTTCAACTCTTCAAGCAGAATGGTCTAATACTACCTTTTGTCCTTCATTTGGTTCATCTCAGAGTAGTGCTGGTTAGTGTCTAAATCCTGCATTTTTTCAGGTTTTTAGTGCCTTTCTTATTTGAGAATTTCTTAAAAACATGAAAACAGCAACAACAAAAAGCCATTTAGTTTTACAGATTTCTAAAATGTTTTGACCCCTTTTTTGATGCCAATTTTGTCTGTCCTGCTGATTTTGCTTTGTTTCTATTCCTGCGATTGACTGTTCTCACTGTCTTCAATGGCAGGTGCTTAAAAATTCGAGTCATACACAACTTTAAAAAAAAAAGGAGGAATGTCATCCTTACCCCACGAAAAGTTTCTTAGGACAGGAGTGACATGACTCTTTATGAGACCGTCTCAGTTTTGGTAGTGTCGCATCTAAGCAGATGCTGGTGTCCTGCAGCAGCGGTCAGGTCTGCCCACCCTTTGCTGGCTTCAGCTTTCTGATCTTGCTTTGCACATGGTCCCAGGCCCCAGGTAGCTGCCAGTCTCGGGTGTGTTGGTCAGTGCCCGGACGGCAGCACCTTCTCTTCTTCTCCCGTGGCCTCGCTGATAAGAAGGGAGATGGTGACCTCATGCTCAGCAGGATTATGACACCATCGGAAGTGCTATAAACTTCAAGTAATCAGCAAGGAGGGGAAGGGCAAGTGGCAAGGAAAAAGGAGAAGCCGCGGGGCTGGCTTTGCCGAATGATCAATTTTAGGGCTGCAATTTTGCAGGAGCTGTTATGGATGGAGTGAAGGGCAGGGTAGGAGGCACTGGTCATGTACCAGAGCGTCTGTGATGGTAACGCACTGACCAGCAATCAGCGTCGCCGGGGCTTGTATTGCTTAGCTTGGTTTTGCACCAAGTACTTTTGCACTTGGTTTTGTGACAGCTTTGCCTTCTCCCTGACACACACACTAAAAAAAGAGTCCCCAAAAGGGAAATCTTTAGTCAGTGAACTACTGGAGAATTTTTTTTTCCTTTTCAGAATATAACACGTCTTGGAGATGGAAGTCCATAAAAGAACATTTCTTTTTCCTTTAGGTCTGCATCCAGCCTTGGAAAGCCATGAAAACCTTAATGCTCCCTTCGTATCTTAAGAGCTCTCCGCAGTCAAAACTGAAATAATTCAGCTAAATCCATCAGCCCTGCTGGAAGTCCACTTGTACTGGTAGAATCTCATCAGAAAGTAATTTAGCTCTAAGTCTGTAAATAATCAAGCTTGAGTTATCTAAATACAACCTTAGAAAGCTTGGAAAATAGTGAACCCTGATAAGTGAAAGCAATCACAGGATATGGATATAACAGTGAAGTCACTGACGTGTTCTTTCCTCAACAAAAGCCCAGAATTCCTGAGCAGACACGTTCAAACACAGACCTGTACTCTGCTCAGACAAGATACATGCTGAGGTTTAAAGCTAGGCACGTGTAAGAAATCCAAGGCCATGCACCCCTCTGTGGAAAACATCCTGCTTCGGACTGAAGTGCTTTCCATCCCAAGGGTAGTTCTTCATAAATCCAGTAATTCTATGTGTGACTACCAAAACTTTTGTCCCCAAAACTGTTTCCAAAGCACAGCAAATCAGCAAATCAAACGTAGGATGATCAGAGTCATGCATTTGAAAGGAAATAGTATAAAACATGCTTTGAGAACTATAAACAAAGCTGCAGACTTCCCAGGATATAACCTTTTCTTTGCTATTCCTCTCTCGTGAAAACTCTAAAATAATGATCCTAATCCTGAAGAGTTAATGACATTTGAAAAGCAACAGTTTCTGCCAGGAATGTTGCTGCCTTCTTCTCCATCTCACGTCTACCATTTCTACATCTGACTGCCTACCAATATTGAATCATCCTAGCTGACAGGTTTCAAAAGTTATTGCTCGGAGGCTGTAAAGGAGTTTCCAGCACACCATGATTCACTGTATTGTTAATTCATCAAAACACAAACCTGTCCTTCTTTCCTGTAGCTAGCAAAACTGTAACGGCTATCACCAATGTCAGATAAAAGGCAAATACATAAATATTTTATGTAAAACCTTTTCTTATATTAAGCGGTGCATTAAGTGCTAATAGACCTCAGATTAAAGTTAATTCTGTAACCCTACAGAGAGATTAAAATGACTAAAGTAAGTTTTATTAAAAAAGGACTGATATTGGTGTTTCCTCACTGGGGCAGGAGTCCTTGACTTCTGAGCAACCAGATACATGGAAGTGTTTATTCCATATTTTTGCTTCTTGGAAAATGATTTAATTCTGCTTATTCCTTATTTTTGGTTATCAGAAGCAGGTTTACTCAGCTTTGAAGTGAAAAACCTGTGCAATATCTCAGCTAATGTCATTAACAAAAGCTGTTATATCAATGGATGAAGAGGGTTTTAATCTCCTCAAGGAAGAGGCCCTTAGAGCAATGGGCTGCTGACTCCCAGCAGCATGAACAGGCTCAAGAGGAATGCTAGATGCTGGCTGCTCTCACCCCACCAGAGAAATGCTTGCAGAGCACCTTTCCAAGATGACTATATTTATAGAGTTCTCCTCTTCAACCCTGTTTTACAGATTTTGCAAAAAAAGTGAGATAGTTCAGGCCCTTACCAGTTTTTTTGTACTCTTGGTAAGGTTTAACCCTGACTATTTGAAAAGATAGAATGTATCCAGCACTTTTCTTAAACATCAGTGTGTTGTTAGAAGGCGCTTTCTCACTTTGGCACCACAGCCTGCGCAGGAGGCAGGAGGCTGCGCGGATGAAGGGCCCGAGCAGCAGTAGATCCCACTGCTCTTCAGCCTCTGGGTCAGTATCAGATGATTCAGAGCCAGAGCTGCGATGCTGCTTGGAGATGACCTGTCTTAGAGGCAATTGTTTTCCACTCTTGGGGATTTTATTTGATTATGGCTTAATCAGGACTGTGCTGGTTCTGGATTTCAATTACACTTGTTCTGGTTTTAAAGTACAGACATCCTCTCAGTGCTTGTGATAACAGTATCTTCAGCCAAAATTTGAGTTGTATGAAAACACAACTGTGCTTAAAATTCCTTTGGCTTAAATGACTGATCCCCTCGATCTTGCCTTATGTCAGAACTAACTTAATCTTACTGATTCTGGGATGATTTGCTCTCAAAAATATATTAGTGATAAAGATAATGCTGAAAATTTTACTGAAATCATAGAAACACAGAAAGTTCAGACCAAAAAAAAAATCCCACAGATGCAGTCCCAGAGCAATCAATTCTCTTTAACTATTTTCAGCAATTCTGAGCAATTAATCAGTAAATAAGGCCTTTAACTGTTGTTTAGCCCAGCATGCTCCCTCTCCAAATTTAGACTGAAGGCTTGTATAAAACTCTTACTGTTGTCCATGAATTCTAAGCAGGAACACCATAAGTTATGTCAATTTTACACATTATCCTTCTTTATTTCTTCTTTGAGGACATGCATGTGAACTTGACTGAGGTACTCGATTCATTTTTTTGATTTCTGCATCTGGAGTAGTTACATTGTTAATAGATGTGACTGACTTTGCAAAATGCTGCAAATGCCATTTTATTCTTGTTTCAACTTCATGTTCTAATTTCTATGAAAGGGAGAAGTGTCCTTGATAACTCAGTAGTAAACCCTTTCCTCAAAATATAGGTGATGTTGAAATGAGTGTGGTCCCTCCAAAATGCTGTAGCACCACAATCCCTGAATTAATGTAATTTTAGAAATGAAATTAAAAAGCAGTTTCTTTCCATCCAGGCTTAGAATATTTAGGAAAACTAGATTTAGGTGGCAAAAAATAGATCGGCCTATTTGGATTTGGAAAGTGCAGCATTTAATGGAGGTGAATTAATCTGTAGAATTAAAGGATAAACATATCCTGTTTTTCATTTCTACAGTCATTCTGAAAGTTGAGAAAAATTTACTACTTTTGCCTAATAAGAAATGTCAGCATTTTAGCATTAGTATTTTCACAAAAAATAAATGTGTATTTACCAATAAAATGCAAAGAAAGTTTTTGGAAGTGGTACATCAAACACCTGTCTTGAAGGGGATTATATGGATATATAATGTGGGCAAAAGATAGGACAGATTTGAGCATTTCTCAGGAGACAGTAAGAAAATCTAATTCAGTGCTGAACTGAGTAAGTGGAAACAGCTTTAATTGGTCCAGTATTAAAATACTGAAAATGAGCATGTAATCAACTCTGCCTGCTCTACTCCTCATTCCCTAGGCTCTCCCCTTGCCCAAAAGGCAGAGGTCAGCTCCTGTAGTTGAGCTGACAATTTTAAAATTACTTAAAAGCCCTCGCATGTACATATAATCATTTTTAAAAACTGTATTTCAGTGTTGTTTTGAGAAAATGACTGCATTCAGGAGTGAACACACTGCACAAAACCATTTATCCCTGGTCCTGAAGTTTGGCATCAGCGTTTCTTATATACAAGTGTTTTGAATAAAGTCCACGGAAATCATTTACTTCATAGAAATTAGTGAAATGCATTTCATTAGCTTCCTCATTCTGGGCTACAAACCTGTTGTTCTCTCAGACCTTTTGTTTTCCATATTCTGTTACGCAAATTTAGGAATTCAGCAGAGACTCTTCTCCATTCCTGGCACCTTTGCTACAGTAAAATCTCCTGCCGACAAATTTACATACCGTGACCAATCTCTTTAGCCTAGCAGCTTCTGCCTACAAAAGCAACATGGACTTATTATATCATTATTTGCACATTAGTGACATTGTGCTCAGGGTATCAGGCACAAGGAGAGCTCTCGTCCCAGGGAGTTTAGAGCCTGCAAACAATCAGGCCACATGTTCAGTTCACATAAAGCAACACAGTTTCACTGAAGTCTGTAGATTTATAGATTTACATCACACAAAGGGTCTTGCTCATTGTTTGAAACAGGTGAAACTTTTCTTTGTTTTTTGTTTTTCTTTAAGCCTAGGAACAGGTAAACACACAGAGCTTTGTATCTAGCTCCACTCAAGAGCCTCTTACAAGAAGGCAGCAAAGGCCCAATCAGAAAACATAGAATTCTACTTAATAGAATAAAAAAAATAAAGTCATACCCACAGGTAGCTCACGGTCATATCAAAGTACATGTCTGCTTCTGATCTGAACTCTCCAGACCCTGTTTCTCCCTCACTCTGCAGTTTGGGCCTGCCCCGTAGTCATCCATCCTGCTGACAGCAGACGCTCCTCCCCTGCGAGCCGAGGTGCCTGCCCAGCTCACCCCGGTGTTGCACCTCGCTTGCGTGCGGATGGGATCGTGCTTATTGCTCATCCACCTTGGCAAGGGCAGATGCAGTTCATCCTGTGTAACTCTGCTCCTCATGGCAGACCCTGCCTGATACGGTTTTCTCACTTTCTGCTTCAGATGACTGTGGCTTACCAGCAGGTTACTTGCCTGTGCAGACATAAATACAGTTTAAAGTGAAGACATCTTTTGTCTGCAATATTGTTTTGAACTTCTTTCTTTAGTAGTTTACGAATTTCCCATGATCTTCCTTCTGGGTAGCACTTTTAAATATAGCATATAATCCTTACAAAAATCTTTTTCCTCCAGTTATTTCTATACTACATTTTGACAGTAATCCAGGAAAAACAGCATAATAATGATATATAAAAATGAATTCAAATTTTTGATCAAACAAAACATGAACTGATAATTATACTGATAAGTATAATCTTACTCCAATAATAATTTATTCTCAGTTCTTTCAACACAAACTCATGTGACATTTTTATTGTCCAAGAGATTTGGTTGTAAAGAATCTCTTGTGCATGCAGGTCCAAATGTTTCCCAAGTTTGGCATGGAAAGATCACATCCACAGTACTGCTTTACACCTGTCTGATTTCCAGGTGTTATGCTGTTCCTCATAAATTGGAGCTCATTCCCTGTTTATCTTACCGGAGTTTTTAATTCCCTGATACCTTTGTGTCTGTCCATAGAGCTCTGCACCTGAAATGAATGCCCAGACCTGACAAACCCTCCCAGCCCTTATTTTAGACACTCTGTCTGACTGACTTACCCACCTAGCCAATTTTCATGGCATTGCTAATGCCAAATTCGTCATATAGGTTAGATTCTTGGTTTAACTCAGGCTATCTCCATGCAAATCTAAACCTCCATCTGGCAGACCTAAAAGAAAAGCGACGAGGCTTTACCAACAAGGCAGTACACAGAGGCGCTCCATGCGAGTCAGCCACACGCTCCTGCACCAGGAAGGCTCTCCTCCATAAGTCACAAGGTATATCCTGCACTGTATAGTGTAGGCTGTGTGGAAATATCTGAGCAGCATCTAAGTGAGATAGCAATAGAGCTATGTCAACGGGACACTCCACCCAGCCTAATGCACCTCCTGTGAAACCAACACAGAGCTTTGGAGTGACTCCAAAACTTGAGTTAGGCACCTGTGTCTACACGGCACAATTTGGTGCCAGGTCCTACAGCAGATTTCAAGCACTTCTGCCTCCAAATATTCTGCCACCCTGTGAGTCCACTGCTGAGAGACACAGTGCAGATACTGGAAGTCACCAGTCTGTTTGCATCTGCCTCACTTCCCTCCTTCACAAATCTTGTGGCAAAGACAGTTGTCTAACCAGTATAGGAACTGGATTCTTCACTCTCTTATCCTCAAAAATGTGAATTCCTCCCTCCTTCCTGGATAGCAGCAAGAACTTCTGGGCCTCTTTTCCTTATTTGGGACATGCCTCATCTCGTGTTTGCCACAACTTTGCAGATTCTGTTCTTACTGCTCAGGTCTAGTCCCAGATTTTCTTGCTGCTTCCATCCTCATCCTGTTAATACCAGCAACATACAAAGACCACGAGTTTCCCAGAGCCTTCCAACCTTACAAATAGATAATAAGATCACAGACATAGCACAGTTTCCAAAGGGCAACATGTTGCCCTGGGTTACTGGAAGTTGGATAAGGGTAACCACTGTCTTATCCTATTTTCTGGGTAGCCCATAAGGCATCAAGCTCAGGCTTAAATTAAAAAGCAAACAGAATAATTAGCCTCCTACATTCAAATTGCGAGTCCAGACATTTCGGATCCAACCAGGATCTTTCATCAATGGAATCTGAAAGAAACAAAGAATAATGAGGAATAATACATTTAATTAACTATTCACAGAAGTTAATGGATCCAGTCCTCAACTACTGTCCTTGAAAGCCAGCTGCACTAATGCATACATCTGTGATTCCTTTGTAAGCCACATTGCCGATGTGCTCACATCTCTCTCTTTCCCCCATCTCTTTTCAGGGTTACTTTGCGATAGACTTAATAGAGCTCTATTATCTGCTGGAAGCTTGGAAGTAGGGTATCCCTGTGAGACCTGAAGGAGCACAGACCACCACAAGCTCTGTTTACAGTTTTGCAGGATGCGGATGTCCTATGCAAAGGACGGAGGCAGACCTGTAACTCCATCTGGCTTGGCTTTCTGTATAGGGAAATGACCTTCTCATATTTCATCATTCCTGGTACTTGTTCACAGAGCAGGAAGATCACTAATACCCAACACAATGAAGGAAATAATTCTGCAGGACAAGAAGACTGCACGGCCCTTTGGAGCCACTTGGGATTCAGGGGCTGCTCTGTCTTAGCAGAGACAGGACTTTATCCTCAGGGAATGCTTCTAATGACAAACAGCACCAAAACCTAAACTGGGTGACAATACTTTCTCAGTCAGAACACCAAAGTTAAGGTGACAAGTGTCTTCTGTAACAACTTTTTTTTTTGTCATGCACAAAATTTTTGAGGTACTGAATGAAAGCAATGACGACTTTATTTTTATGAAGCCATACTTGCATACTAAATGAAAAAAATGACGACTTTATTTTTAGAAAAGCCATACTTGCAAGGTACACTGAAATAAATTAATATGTAAAAAGAATTATAAAGCTTCTAGTATTGCTGGAGATGGTGGGGTACATAAATAAAAAAGGGAAAGTTACTGAAGAAAAATGCTAAACTGTGTTCTACAGTTACTCCACACTGAAATCCTATTAAAAAAGGAATGTCACTGTATTTCCATAGGATGCATAAATACAGTGATAAGAATAAATCCTTTGAAATATGCCCCTTTGATGTTAAGTAAAATTATCATTCAGGTTTGGTGGTGGTATGTGCTCTGAAACATTCAGATAACACACATTCATTTTTTTTTTCAAGCACAAATGCTCACCAACAAAACTCATTTTACTCCTTACCATTTTGAAGTTACATGACACCCAGAATACTTACTGGCATCTTACATAGCAAATAGAAAAGTCATTAAATTATCCTTTTTTTCTGAACTATGTCTCACATAAATACAGTTAACAAAATTAGAGTAACAAAAAGGAGGAATGAGAAATAGAAGAACAAGTATTGAAGAAATAAATTCACTCAGTTCTGATGAGCTTTCTTACAGGTTCCATTAATGCTCATTGCACTCACAAACACACACAACATTTCTTGTGGGTGACATGAAAAGTAAGTTTGAGGTGGCACCATCCAGGGGAGACAGTAGAGGTCTGGCACGTAGCCCTTCACTGTGCATAATGATACCCTGCACTCTGAGCCTTCCATTAAGGGTTTCACCATGCTCTTCAAACACCAATTAACTGTGTCTCTCAACAACCTTATGGGCTGGGAAGTATTATTAATGCCATTTTCCAGATGAATAAACTGAGATACACCCTGACTAAATGACTTATTCTGGGCTACAAAGGAAGTTTAACATCAGAATTAGAAGCAGATCTCTTTCCATCTGGCCCATTACTTTAATGACAAGACTAGCCTTTCCTCAGGACCAAAACAAAAAAATAGTGGTATTGCTGTATCAAGGAGCAAATGAGCAGAAAGGTATTTGCAGGCTAAATTATGGATTGAAATGCAGATGTATGCTGTGTGCAAATACTAGATTTAATGTAATTAGATTTTCCAGTTGTATGTGTCTGGGTTCACAATGCATCTTGTTTCTTTGGTGACCAAGAGGATGATAGCTTGAAAGTATCATATCAGGTGACTGCTCAGTCATAGCACTGAATATCTGAGCATCAGATCAAAATCCACAGTAAGTTTGTATATATTTAATGATGCCTAGTATATGTACAATGCATACAGTGCATGTGTGCCATGATTTTGCTAGGACAAGTTTCATTCCACTTTACGCAGCCTGGAGGGTGGATCTCAGCACGTGACTTTTCATTCTTCAAGTTCAAGGAGGGACTTCCATCTCACAGGGACTGGTGACAGCCCATCCGTGTCCTGGCTGCCTAGCAAGGACAGGCTACACACATATAGTACAGGCTAGGTGTTTGGGGGACCACAGCTGTGGGTCATTCCCTAGAAAATGCCTGACCCACATTTTGGCTGTAACCACAGGATTTCCCAAAGGAAATCAGCTTTACAAAAGCAGAAATATTTGGGAGAGCACTGATGAGTCTCCAAGAGCTGCTTCCAGGATGGGCTGGAATTATCAGCCGGGCTGGAACCAGGGAGTGAAGACGGGCACTGTGCCTTTCTCCCTACTCTCCACATCAGAGACACGTGAGGAGGATCAAGAGTATTCTCTATTAACTTATCCCTCTTCCTCCTTCCTCTGCTTTTGCACTCTAGTCTGGATATGACCCAGCTAGAAACCACAATTCAGCTGAGTGGATTTATTTTCAAGTATCTCTATTCATGGAAGGGTTAGGCTGAACCTCCTTCCTTTGTTTTTCCCTTTCTCTCCTTCTTTTCTTTCCTTTTTATTTCTCTTCTTTCTTTTTTTTTTCTCTTTCTCACTTTCTTTCCTTCCATTTTCTTTCTCTCCTTCCTTTTATTTTCTCATATTTCTTTTTTTTGTTCTTCCTCTTTTTTTCTGACTCACTTTTGCATTTTCTCTCTCCTTTTTCTCTCCTTTTCTTTCTCTCTCTCTTTCTCTCCCTTTCTTTTTCCCTTTCTTCATTCTTAAAAATAACTTTCCTGACAAATCAAATCCATGATTAGGTAAATAAACCTCAAGAACACAATGATAGGAACTGCCACAGGAAAACAGTATGTTTCGTTAGCAGAGAAGTCAACAGTGTTTTGCAATAAAGTTCGTAACTGTACGCTGGTGCTGCTGCCTTCGCATGCAGTTCCTCTGAAAAACATTGAGCAGAGCCGGTCCTGTAAACACGCTTTGTGTACTGCTGTAACAGCCACGTGGCTCTCCAGGAGCCCTGCCAGCAGTTTAAAAGTACAGCTAATGTTGCAGTGAAGTATTTGATCTTCAGAGTCATCTAACCTTGCATCCCTCTTGCATTTGAAAAACAATCATAAGGAGCTTTCATTTAGTCGTGCAACTAATGGGAAAATTAAGTATTTATTGAATTTTTTTTTTCCTTTGCTTTGAGCATCTCTTTTTCAAGGTGACTGTTATAAAGCCACTATGTAGCTTTCCTATTTAGTAAGCTGGGAAATTAAAAATGACATGGGTAAAAATGAACTTAGACACAGTGTACCCTATCTTCTCCTTGTAGGCTTCCTTGAAGGCTCCTTGTAGCCTTCAACTATGCTGGTATCTGCAGTCACTCTGTTGACCCTGGAGAACAAAGCTAGCTTAGGCAAAAGATGACCTGGTGCTTAAGGCAGTGAAATAGGACACAAAGGGCTATTCTGGTACTTCCAAACTAAACAGCATCCAGGAACAGCCTAGGTGCTGGACACGATCGTTTATACTGTTCACTTGGTAGAACAGCACCTGATGTGGCTGCAGTCCTGGCCAGCTAGCGGCCTCCCAACGTCACCCAGCAGCGTTGGGGAATTAGCACAGATCTTTTCCAGTAGGCAGCCTGAAAATGGCCATGCTGTTTTGGAGGCTGGAAGAGTTTAATCGCATGAAGGTCCCCAAGCCATGCCAGGTGGCTTCCAAGTCACAAACTGGGCCCTGACACTTTCGTTCAATAGCACTGGTGTAACCATGAGATCCTCTCCCTGGTGGTGCAAGTCCTGTCCCATAGGCAGTTTGGTATCCGAATAAAAAAATACTGAAAAAAATAGCTTTAGGGAACCACCCCATACCAGCAAAGGGACAACCTGGATGAGCTAAGAGGCTCTTCAATCTCAAATTTCAGAGTCAATTGCATGACATCACTTGACCATTGATTAATTCATTATGCTGATTGCGAAAGATGTCGTAAACAAAATTACTCATCTGCGAATTACTCAAGCAACTTAAATCTGGTTTCTTTAGTAATAATGCCTTCTGATGTAGCTAAATGCACTTAGTACATGTGCTTTTTGCTTTGCTAGTAATACTAGGTAGAAATATTTTTCCCCTGAGGTCTATCAGATTAAAAAAAAAAAAAAAAACACAAGACCCATCTTTAGAAAATGGAGCATTTTTTTTTCTGTAGTGTGGGTGCAAAATGCAGGTCGAGTTGTCTTATCATTGAATCATAGAATCAGTGTGGTTGGAAAAGACGTTTAAGATCATCAACCCGGGTGCAACTTGAGGCCGTTTCCTCTTGTCTTATCGGTAATTATTCTGGAGAAGAGATTGACTCCTGCCTCACTGCAGCCTCATTTCAGGTAGTTGTAGAGAGCGATAAGGCCTCCCCTGAGCCTCCTCTTCTCCAGACTAAATAACCCCAGCTCCCTCAGCCGCTCCACATAAGGTCTGTGCTCCAGCCCCTTCACCAGCTTCGTTGCTCTTCTTTGGACACGCGCCAGCACCTCAATGTCCTTGTGGTAGTGAGGGGCCCAAAGCTGAACACAGCGTTCGAGGTGCGGCCTCACTGGCGCCGACTACAGGGGGCCGATCACTTCCCTGGTCCTGCTGGCCACACTGTTCCTAGAAGGCAGGAGGCCATTGGCCTCCTTGGCCACCTGGGCCCACTGCTGGCTCATGTCCAGCACCCCCAGATCCTTCTCTGCCCCACAGCTCTCCAGCAGCTCTGCCCCAAGGCTCTAGCGCTGTGTGGGGCTGTTGTGCAAACCGACGTGCAAACCTTTTGATAAGAGGATGCTGTCTTTGCTACACAGTATCTTGTCAGCAACAAAGAGGAAGGAAGGCCTTCTGTAAGATAAGATGATGTTTCTACATTCAGCCTAAGACCAAATTAACTTCCAAATGACCTACTGAAAGAAACACATTTCCTAGTATCTGGAATAGTCAGGTGGGACTGGGAACATTAGAGTTTCATGCAGCAGCTTTGCTAGAGCCAGTTGCAACTTGGTGCATCAGTAAATAATGTCAAAGAATGGATTAATACTTCAGAACCTATCAGAAATGTAACTACAGAGATCACACTCAAAAGGCATAGCTGCTTAACCCATTAAGCCAAAGAATTCCTTCCTCTAAAAAGGCTACCTCACTCAAACCTGGCCTGCCTTATCGTTTCCAAGTCTAAACAGCCATTGTGTTCAAGCCTTTCATTAGCTGCAGGGTCCCAAGGCATCGCGTGATCAGGGAGGTGTGGGGATAGGGTGGGATGATCCCGATGACTTGTGTCCTTCCTTGTCTAACCCGCATAGGCTGCATTGCCCCAGGGACAGTGTGGGAGCCAGGACAGCTCATATACCATAAGTATAATGTACTCCCTGCCCCTGTCACTACTGAAGATATGTATCCTTTTATTTTGCACTATATCAAATTCCTGAATGATTTTAAAATCTCTGAATGCATTATAACCCAATGTCTAAATTAAAAGGGAAGAATAACCATGGTTTATCTGGCCTAGAGCTCCAATCTTGTTAAGTATCATGGGACAGGAAGAACTCTTAAACTGCTCTAATGTGAGGACTCAGCAAAGTCCAGGCATAGTGGTTTTCTAACTACGTTTGAAAGTGAGTTTGAGTAAAGGTAAAAATCAGGACTGATAGAAGAATGCTACACAGCAGGTAAATCATTTAGCCAGGCACCTTATTTAATATATCCCAACCTGGATTCCAATACCAGTTCTTTGAAATATACCCACCAATAATAATTTCCTGCATTACATTACATTAAATTTGAATTCTTTCTGGCAAGCTTCCTCCCATTTCTTAACCCTGCATTAGTCATTCGCATAGGCAATTATCAGCTGTTTATCTAAAATCTTATGACACATCTATTGACAGATGATAACAACCATTTCCTCATCTTCACCAGATCATTCTGCTTAAGGAGTGTTTTCTAAAGGTGCCACCATTGGCTCGCATGATGGCCCCACTGTCACGCCTTTTGCTTGCTTTTGGTCAATATTTTAATCACTGCACGTAGGAATGTTTAATGGCTACACATAGGAGGGTTCCTGTCAGGAACAACCCCAGGCTACTGAAAGGTGTTTCTGGAGGTATAACCCACATCATCCGATCATCACACGCTTGCTCATGGCATGCGTCTTTCCAGACTCTGCAGTTTCCAACCTGCTAATTTACGGGACAGCCCCACTATCAGACCTGGAAATGGGGGCTACCAGGTGTCAATCACCACCAGATTCCCAAGGAAACCCATATACAGCTTCCACAGAGAAGGGTTACAGCCCGGAGCAGAACGTGGCTTTGTACGTGGATTGTGGTGAGCTGTGGGTTGTCAGGGCCCATACAAGGCACCACAGTTCTGATCTAGATCTGAAAATCGGTGTAGTGCTGAGATTTACACCCAGGAAGAATCCCGGAACTCTGGGCTTTTGCATGATAAATCGAAAATGGTCCAAGTTTATGCCTGCCTGCCCCGTTCCTTTCTTGCAGTGTATCACCAGATGTGGAGCTGATGGAGAGAGTCCAGCGCAGGGCTACAAGGATGATCAGGGGCCTGGAACATCTGCCCTATGAGGAGAGGCTGAGGGAGCTGGGCCTGTTCAGCCTGGAGAAGAGAAGGCTGAGAGGGGATCCAATCAGTGTATATAAATACCTCAAGGGAGGGAGTGCAGAGGACGGGGATGGTCTCTTTTCAGTGGTGGCCACTGATAGGACTAGAGGAAATGGCCGGAAACTGAAACATCAAAAATTCCATAGGAACTTAAGGAAAAATTTCTTAACAGTGAGGGTGACAGAGCGCTGGAACAGGCTGCCCAGAGAGGTTGTAGAGTCTCCTTCTCTGGAGATCTTCAAAACCCGCTTGGATGCTGTCCTGTGCCACGTGCTCTAGGTGTCCCTGCGTATGCAGGGGGGTTGGACTGGATGATCTCTAGAGGTCCCTTCCAACCCTAAGAATTCTATGATTCTATGATTCTATCTAGGAATTAAAAAAAAAAAAAGAGTTATTAACAAGCTATTGACTTAGGTCAGATGTATTCTGGTCAAACAGGCAAGACAGCTGAGCTAAACCCAAAGTCTTGTTTACAAGCTTGAGAAACTGGGTTTGTAACACACTGACTCTCTGGGCTTCACAGAGCCCACAGGCAAGCAGAAATACAAGGTGCCATAACTGCTAATACAGTGCGGTTTGTTTTATTTTCACTTACTAGCAAATTTTGCTGTAGACCACAGACGAATGCATTATAGAAACTTGTGAGGTGCTTTCGAAGGGCTGCAAGAAAAGAAATATTTCTCTGATCCCATTTGTTTTTCATGTAAATCTGCTCTAGAGTTTTGGTACTTGCAATGGCTGTGCGTGGGAAGAAGAAAAAGTCAAGCACAAAACTTGGTGCCACATACTGAGAAGCTGAACAAGCTTTTCATTTTATCTGTTGAATTCTTTGTCAATTTGGTCACTGCAACTGTTTCTGTAAAGTGGCCTGAACATTGCAGAGACAAGTAGGTGGTGATGGTCATGCCTGGGACGTATCTTTAGGAAATCAACTATTCCCTTTGTTTACGCGCCTTACTTGCTTGTAGACTTTTACTCAGAGATCTTTCCAGTGGGTGTCATGGCTATTTTAAACTGCATGTGATGCTTCCTGTTCCCCTGCCCATCCACCTGTAGTAAGCGTCCCATTAGACTGCCATTTATTCAGAGCAGATCACATTTTGCTACAGATCTAAGAACCTCTTCTGGGCAGGAGGCAGAAGATGGTGGCTTAGAGTCAGTAATTTTTTGTAAGTACTTATATGTAAGGCAGTTGCAGAGGCAGCAAGTATGCTAACAGGGTATTCTGCACATGACATTTCAAGATATGTCTTTATAACAGGCTTAAAAGAGCACATAATTAAATTAAAATTAATCTGATCTTTTTTCCCCACTTTTCTCTGTACAACTGTCAAAAATCCATGTTTGCTAGAATGTTTTCAAACCCTTCATTGAGTCAAATCCTAAAAACTCATATTCAGATTACTAACTGCAGAAAGAATGTGTAATTGTCTTGTGTGTTATTTTCATAGTTTTTAAAAGGGATTTGCTACACACAACTTTTGAGGGAGTAAATTTGGGCCGTTAGTGGAACAAAGGTATGTTCATGATACAGGGAGGTCAGAATTTGTGTTCCCAGATTGGATATCTAGAGGTGAAACAACAGGAAAGGAAAGACAATTACACAGTTAAGGGATACGTCAGGAAATTTGGAAACCATCATCCCTGCTGGCACTGTCACAGATACTTTGTGCTTCACAGTGCAGCACAGCTAACCTCAGTCTGCTTCTGCTTTTTGGATTTTTTAAATATAAAATGGAAATAATAACATAACCTCAGACCACTGTTATGAAACTGAATTTCTTAATGTTTACAAAGGTTCTGAGTTCCTTGGATCAGTACATAGGATCACATGTAGTAAAGCCTACGTATATTTAAGAGTCAATACATGTTCATAAATAGATCTTGGAAGCAGTTCCCTACTGGATTTTGTCCAGGAGGTCAGAAAATAAGGAGAGAGGAAAGCTAAGTGTGCCTTTCATTGCACGTGATTTGTTTTTCTCACTACCGCTACACACTGTTCAGAACTATTTCTAGGAAGAAGGAGGCGATCATAAAACCCAATCAAAGTACACTACAGCTTTGCTGACTAGAAGAAAAAACACCCATGCAAAACAAGAGGAAGTTTTTAACTAAACTCTTTAAGCAGAAACATTGCAACTTATACTGTCTTGTGATACAAGTTTAGTACTTGTTTATATAGACAGCTTTTAAATGTCCTTTGAAACGTTTTAAAATATGTGAATAATCCTTTGGGTTTAAATAGGCTTTAATTAATATTAAAATAATTTGATTTGCTTTCAAATTGTTCCATCAGGTGATATAATCAGAGCCTTAGAGGTTCTCTCTCTGCCTCTCCACCTAAGACAGTCTCAATGGACTGGCATCTATCACCATTTTGTCAAGCACTATGTCATTTTTCTCTCAGCAGCGTGATGTGCAGGTAAAGCTTCATGGAAGACCTGGTTGCAGAGCTTGTAGCGGATGTGCCAAACAGGGCTGTCTGACTCAGGAAAACCCCAGGACCTAACCCTAATTTCAGGTCTCTTGTTTACACTTATGAAGATGCAATTGCTGCTGCTCTGATTTTGAATTAAAACATGATTAAAAAAGTAACAGACACTTAGAAATGCTTTGGACGCAGAGGTTTTGCAAGATATGCAATTTAAGAAGAATCAAGAGAGGATCCTGACAGGTGTTTCCACTACCAAGGGCTGTTTTCCCCAAAAAGAAAATCAAGGGACCCCCCAAAGCTCCATTTTGTTAATCACCTTTTGCACCTTAAAGAGACTTCTGCACTCAGATGGATCAAGGCATATTAAGAGCTTCATGGAAAATTAACACCTCCTGATGCTAATATGCTAATAAGCTAATACAATCTACTCTTAAATCAGCTTCACAGATTTAGAAGTCAATAAAGTGAAAGAGCCAGTGCAAGAAGTATTCTGTTCTGTGTAGCAGACTGGCGCAATTACTGTCTTTTCATTGCAGACCACCTCCATGTGATTATTCTCATGCAAAGGAATTGCTGTGGAGAGCAAGCACACGGATCGAGTTATTCATGTTTTGCTCCAGGTGGCAACATGAGTCTATACCTTTTCGAAGCCTTTCTCACCAAGGCCAGAGATTTTGTTATCAGTTCAATAGAAATATTTCCTGCCTGTGGGTTAGTTTACTACTTTTTAAACAAGCTAGCATTCAATTCAGAGTACCTGCTGTATTCAATGCAATGACCGTTAATGTAGGAGCTCCTCTATATTGTGCCCATTTGCACATATCTGAATTGAAAGACACAAAATAGCCCCTTGTCTTCAAGGCTGCCTTAGCTAGAGTGGGATCAAATACTGAGACCACCTGCTCTTACCTTAACCAGCCATAAAGAAGTTATCTCTGGGTTCCCCTTCTAATCAACAGGCAAAAGTAGTACTGCTACAGCATGATCCATCTGACATTTTAGAAGTCCACCTTAAGATGGTATGACAAGCAGCAATTGAATACAGCCTGTTTACTGCAGAGGGACCTCTGGCCTATCTTGGGATATCTTGGGACAACAGTGAACTACTCTTTTTTTCTTTACATTTGCACCCTTTTCCCTCCACAGGATCCATCTGCTTTTGCACCCTGCTCCAAACATACTGGTTAAATCGGGGGTTGTAGCTCTGTGATGAAAAGTCAGCGTTTCTTTAGCAAACCTCTGATGGGCAATACAAAATGAATACAAATGCATCATGAAGATCAGTGCAATAGTCAAATTTTTAGTCAAAATAAAGTTGCTTTCACTTCTGTCATTATTGCCTTATCCCAGGGTATACAAGGAAAATAATTTTTATTATTGTTTTGTATTTATATTGTTTGCTTGTTTCAGCAGCAGTTAGAAGCATGAATTGTGGACTCTTTGCTACACGCTGTACATGCGCAAAACATGAAGTTAGTCCCAGGATCCCTCTTTCATGCAGCCCTCGCTAATTTAGAAAGAAACTGGGGTATTTGCAAATGTTGGCCATCAGAGGACTCCGATCAATTGCTCACTTGCTGCTACTTGTCACCAGAGTTATTAATGCAGCAGGGAACAAGAAGTCGTTCATGTGCATCGTGTGGGATGAGTTGAGAGGTGCCCTGATCCCCGCAAGGGCACAGGGAGCGTCCGAGCCCGCCCTGGGAGTCAGGGACGCCGTCACGAGACGTCGTGGTGCCAGCACCCGCCGGCTTCTGGTTTCAGTGGCGCTTACCCGAGGGCTTTAAAAGGCAGTTTACAGAGCAGAAAATAAACCGGCAGCTTTACTAAGCAAATAGGGCCACCGCTTTTTAATAGCTGTGGACTGACACATGCAGGTTAAAGCAGGACGCTGTCTCTCAGAGGTGGGAACACTGTGCGGACTCCCCGGGAGTTAGAGGCCTCAATATCTGGGCTGAGTGGATCCTGGGCCACAATTCCCTCTGTAGGGAGCAAGAGGAAGGGACAGTTTTGAGGATTTATTCCAACATGAGAGTGTCCTTGTTTGCTGAACACGATGCGGGAAGGAGACCGCACAGCAGCGCCCTGCCTGGCTTGCGGGCAGGAGGCCTCATGGCGGCCTCCGAGGCGTCGTCCGCCCCAGCTGTCATGGGGACGCAAGGCCGGGGTCCCATCCCGCCGAGGTGGCCTTCCCTCTCCCCACTGCCTCCAGGGTCATGTTCACCTTCACTTTCCACCTCTGCTCCCCTTTCCTCCAAATGGTCCCTCGCACTGGCCCCTTTCCTGCAGACCACAGGCAGGAAAAGTGTCCAGCCCTTGCAAAAAAAACAGCCAGCTGCTCTGCTCTGCTCAGCACCGCCTTAATGCTTAGTCCTGAGCCCATAACATTTCCAAAGTACCTAATTTGTTATAAAAATCTTCCTGTCTTACAGAGCTGCCCAGAAAAGCCAAGCCAACGGAGCTGGCTTGGCCATTCCCTCTCGCTCTGCACTAACCTATGGCCCATTCGGCACATGCTGCCAGCAGGAAATTAGAAACCTGCTTCGGCCTTGTTTTTGCAATCAGTAAGTGTTGGTATAGTATGTCTGCCAAATCCCTATTAATAAACCACCTTTCTATTGCAGGATTATGCCAAGATAAAATGCTGTTCCCTTTCTACCATCTACCTTCTTCATGTTTCAGATACCAGGGACTGGTTCTAACACAGCTTTCTTTTCTATGCCATTCCCTAACCTGCTGCAATTCGTGCAGCACTCATAAGAGGAGGGAGAACATAATAATGAGAGGCCAGTTGCATACGCAAGAAGTACCAGAATCTGCCTGTTCTTCACTGTACCACTAATGCCTAACTATGTATAACTTGTAATCCGGGGTGGGGGGACAAAGAGAAGGAGAAAGGGAAAGTGATTTAATTTTATATAAGAAAAGCTCGGGCTTTATGGCACGATTCATGTCCAGATATGTCACCGCACAAATATTCTGGAGACATCTTCACATGCCCCTACTTTGCAAATCCAGTACAGCTGCTGGAGGGAAGAAAAAGGGACAAATAACATGAAAAATAAAGCAGGCTGCCTTCATGCATCCTTTTAACTCTCATCATATAATGTTACCTTTTACACAGGAGGAAAAAGACATATTATTATATGCATAATCTATTTATTCAAGCAATTATCCCTCGCCTGAATCTCAAAGCATATTACAAAAGATGTTATTAGCATAATCCCATTTAACAGATGGAGCAACCGGGACAGTTGCAGTGGGTTGTTGAAACTCATCCAGCAACAGAGGGGAAAACAGCTTTGTCATCCTGTCTCAACCCAGCACTGCACTGAGCAGGCCAGCAGCTGCCACTGATTTCTCAGGCTTGCGTGAAGAGTGTTCAAGTCATTCCCTCTGTTGTCTGTAAAAATAAAATTCTCAAGAGAAGGAGTTTATTGGTATCCAAACATTTTTTTTTTCCCAAAGGTAATGTCTCCATTTATTTAAATCAGCCCAAATGGCAATGATGGTTTCATTCCTGTTGAACTTTATAAAACACCCAGACTTGGCCAGTGAATCCAATTAAATTAAGGATATGAAGATGAAGCGCATTTAAATTCCTATGGGAAAACAGTCTTCCAATCTATTTTATTTTGTACCAGGCTAATACAAATTAAGGAAACCGTTATTTTTCAAGACAGTCCTTCAACAAAGATTTCTTGTAATTTATTTATTAAAGAGTATGTTTATATTGACTTTTCAGAGTGACCTCTACAGAAAATCTGCCTTGCAGTTTTCTTTGAATCATCAAGACACCTAAGTAACAGCTGGCAGAGGGAAGGTGCTTCAAACATATACATTAAAATGAGAGCTCTGAATTCTAGCGATTTCTCCAAGGTATTTACAGGGATAGATGCTTGCTGTGATCTCTTGAGCAACTCTTAGTCTTCAATGCATTAATCTTCACAAGGCTCAGGATGGAAGAGGGTTTATTATTATTATCTCCCTTTAACGACTGCAAAGCTGATATACAGAGAGTTAAGGCACTTCGGCAGCTGGAGCAAACACCAATCCCAACGGATCAGGTCAAATTGTGCTGTTGTGTATTCTGCTGTCAATAGTGTCTGTGCTCCCCAAAGACATCGCTACAGGACACTTTAACTTCACATTGTTGGTGATTCTAATTAATTTTCCTGAGTTTTCCTCCACTCTTCCTCTGCCTTTCCATGGATTTGTTTGACTCAAGGCCTTACCCTGCTAGACCTTTCTGAACATCCCAACTCTGCCTCATGTTTCTGTACCTCTAAGCACCCAAGAAATGATGAGTCCATTGAGTCCTGAAATATGTAGGAGATGATAGGAAGATTCATCACGTTTTCAAAATTTGAAAGGAAATGTCACTTTCTTAAGTAAGAGTAAAACTCTGCAGAACTTCTAGCTGCTGTGCAAATGCCTAAAAATTAACCCTGAGATGCTTGACTGTATTCTCTTGCGATTTGCTTTCTAAAAGGTCACGTTCACCCTGTGGTAGGTTGCTCTATGGAGAATGTCAGCAGCACAAAGCTCTACTTCAGACAGAGCAAGAGACTAGTGCAGGCACACCCAAGCAGAACACAAAAAAGTAGAATTCGCTCCAGGGATGCAAACTTCAGATGTAGAAGTAAATAAATGAAAAGCTTGCTTGCCAGCTAGCAAGTCTGCTGGTGCACAAAGTATGTATGGAAAAGTCAAACTGACCATGTTTGCAGGGCAGAGCTGCTGATTCTCCCATTGCCTCTTTTCCAGCAAGAAAAAAACAAATAACTGGGCAACAGCCATAAATAATTTGTATGACCGCTGGAGGTCACTTTTGGTTTAGAAATCTTCAGCCATGAGGTCCTTTAGTAGCAATATAACCTTTGTCAAAGAAGAAAGAATTTGATTGTTTTGTATAAGTTTGCAAATTTATTCATGAAAAAAAATCTTTTCCAATGAATTTTAACTTTAGGATCCGCTGAAGTGTTGTTTCTAGGGAGTTATTCTCTTTTTTTTAAAAAAAAAAAAAAAAAGAGTTCTAGTGTTTTCACTAAAAAAATCCAGATTTTAGAGATTTGGATTGCAAATGTTTTGCCTGAAAGGCACTGACATAAATAAATAAATGCAGCTCTAGGATAGGGTTGGAATGAACAGGAATGTATTTCCTGTCTTTGCAGCTATGCAGACTCATTCCTGCACCTTCCATGAAACTGGATCTCTACTTAAAACAACAAGGGAAATGCTAAAAATGTTCACCTGGTTTGCAGATCCAATATCGCACATGTCTTCACTCAAAAGCTTCAAGTTTCTGCTGTTGTCCCCAAAGGGGGAACAAGACCAAGCAACACTCTGTGCACTGCATTAATACTAGATTAATCCTAAAAAATCTTGCTCCTTTGGAGGATCGGCAATCGTTCTTAGCTGACTGACACATTTGACTTCAGATTGGCCTGAACGATGCAGTAAAGATATCTTAATCGCCCCATGCGTTACTCTTAAAGCCTTGTGTAGAGTGATGATGATTCCTGTAGTTCCCAGCATACAGTGACCTGTGAGTTGAAGGTTGGGAGGGTTTATCTGGTTTATTCAGAGGTGAGCTTGGGTTCTTTGCACAGGCAAAAGCCCCATTAACTTCTGAGGGCAGAACTGGGAGCCCAAGATTAGGCCAAATCTCATGGTGAAGTTCAGAAGAAGACAGGAGGAAAAAAAGTATAGAGAGCAAGAGAATACAGAAACTAAATAAATGCCTCCAGCAAGTGTTTTCTGCTTGTCCTCCTGGAAGGAAGGATAGTGAGGTTATTGTGAGGGGACACACTGCCTGTGACAGTCCCCATAACCGTCTGCTTGGTTCAAGGAAAGGCTGCCCTTTTGTGGCTGTACTCTGTGGTTTTGATGATGAACTTCCTGCGAGACTGTAAAAATAAAAAGTTTGCCACACAGTGAAGATGTTAAGTGCTGTAACTTCTAAGTGGCTCTGCTGAAGGATAAAGAGGCTCCTGACCTCTGCCCTGAAGGGCCAGGATGGAGTTATATGAGATTTTACGCTGCGGAAACCTCAGTTCCCCAAAGGTCTCATTAAAATATGTATATTTTTAAAATTTTTATTTAGTTAGTTTTTACTTTAGTTGCTAAAACCTAATCAAAGGACATTAAAAACAAGAAGTGTATCGAGCCCCTACAGGACACACTGCAAAGCTGATCAGAGACTGTCCTTTACTATTAGCTCTGCAGGGAAGCGGTTCCGAAGCACGGACTCTGCAGCAGCGCGGGAGGAGGGAGCCTGGGACTGCAGTGAAGGGGAAGTGGGAGGTGCTGCCTTTAGCCTGAACAGCACAGGCTGCAGGCAAATGACTGAGAAACGGCCTCAGGATCTTCTTGTTCTTTCCACACTAGCATATGTGACATGTTGATAGCCTCTCTGAAGTCTTTTTTTTTTTTTTTTTCTGCAGTCTTTTTTTTCCTGTGGTGGGTGGCTATTGGTACCAAAATCCCCTTGATGAATCCAGGAGTTCTTTTTAATTGAATGATCAAATATTGCAAGTGTTCATGCCTTTCATTCCCCCTGAAAGCTGTTGAGGAGGCTTGTGTTTTCTCTGAGAGTGCAGGTTAATACTGTGCTTTGCAAAAGGACTCCACCGGCCTCTAAAATTGACCAAATTACGATGTTGCTCTTGTAAGAAGATGCCAAATAAACTTTGGAAGCGCTCTGTCCTCCAGTTCAAGTGCTCGTTTTTCAGCCACATGGTGTGTTTTGCCTGCTTTTGTTTTCGCTTGCTAAGCGATTCGCGGGGCTGTGAACGCAGCCCAGCAGGCTCGAGACCTTTGCCTGCCTTCCCCTTCCCCCAGGCCGGGAATTTCCCAAGACACACAGCACATGTCAGGGCTTGCAGTGAAAGAAAAATAAGCCAAGAAAGGGAAGAAAGAGGAAAAATCAAATTCTGTGGAGCACTCTGAGAGTCACTTTTCCTCCTTAGCCCACGAACTATAATCCCAGGCTGGAGGTGTCTCATCAGTAATACATGATGAATTTAGTAGACAGCTGGGAGTATAAGGCTGTCTCCCTCTCTGGATGGGCACAGCCAGGCCCTGGTGGGAAGACTCTTCCTCTGCTCTCTGTGCTGCTTTCTTCCAGTGACAACCCAGGTTTGCTTTCTGCTGCAGCCTCGCCAGGCTGTAACTCTCTGCATCCATTCAGCTCCGTAAAAGCTGTGACGCCTGCAAGGCCAATTGCTCCCATTTCATTATACGCACACACACATACACACATCTCAGTCGGAGCAATGTAAGAGAGAGCTCTGCATTTCAGGAGGTGGGAAACATCGACATGATGGGAGCCCACCCTGATCTGCACGGTGATTTGGAGCGGGAGTCTTTGTGACTCTGCAGTGCAAGAGCCAAACTTCTGGATTTTTTTTTTCAGGAAGTTTTCTTTTTTTCCATAAATCCTTATCTCACAGAAACAGGTGATTTTACATGGAAACAGTGTTAGCCTTCACCAAGAGTGATAAAACTTATCTTAAATGCAGCAGGCTTTCAAGCCACTGATAAGAATCAAGGATGGGTCACTGCTTTTTAAAAACTCTCTGATTTTAAGGCAGCCATAGATCTTGAAAACGTGCTTATGGTTTCTGTCTCTTTGGATTGGGGTTTCCTTGTGTGCTCCACTTTTTTAGAAGGTTTTTGCACTTGCTTCCCAGACATCAGTGCAAGCTTTGTTCAAGTGTTTGGTCATGTCTACAGAAACCCAACCTGGGCTGAGAGGTCCTCAGGCCATGGCCTTGCTGCAATATAAATTCCTGACCCCAAGGTGAGATTCACTGATCTCAGACCGGCACAAAGAGAAGGAAAATCAGCCACAGAAAGGTTAATGCTGCATTTTCATTTATGGCAGCGTAAGAAAAAGTATTATTAAAACATTACTCATGATGTAAAGAAAGAAGCCTGATCGCTGTGGAGGTGGCAGGAACTGGAAGAGGAGGCAGCTGATGGCCTGGGTGCTATTCGCCCACCAGTCGCTGCCTTCACATCTTTTGGTCCTGGTGGATCAAGCTGAACTTTCAAATCTATATTAAGACAGGGCAAACTCTACTGAGACCTGATCTCCAGATACAGATGGAACACTGACCTCTAGCAAGCAGCTCGAAAGAAAATACAGAAGGAGCCCTGGGAGCTTGGGGTGAACCGCAGAGAAAGGGTCACAGTCTGGGTTCAATTTATTGTTTGTTTTTTCAGTAAGTGGAAGACAGTGCATGTGCTTGATGCTGAAGGAAAGCAGATCTGCAGTGAATACATTTGGGACTTATCTACCCTTGCAAAAATACATCTCCCAGCCCCAGGGGCCTACGAGGTCAGCAGGAGCAGCGGGGGCTCCTATTGCTGAAATGGGAGCAAGGGGCTGCCTGCCAGGACGGGGCAAGAAGGGCCTGCAGGAGAGGCTGTCGGCCCTCCGAAAGGCCTCAGCTCTGCTCAGGGCCACAGGCTGCATGATAACCTTTGGATACACTAACTCTCCCGTAGCTCCAAAGCAGGAAAAGGAATGGGATTGCTTTGCATACTGTGCAGTTTGCATACTGAGAAGCAAATAAATTTCCTTATTTTCAGGCTTATCATTTCCCAGTGCTGGGTCTCCATCCTGTCACAATCCCACACAAAGCCTTGCTCCAAAACCTAGAGCAAGATCGTGCATTCAAACAAGCTTGGGGACACGGCGCCTCCAAGCGCCTTGGGCTCTGAGCCGGTGCTGAGGGTGATGGCAGCCTCCAGCATTAGCCCACTCCTCCTTTATGCAGATTTACCTTACGAGGAAAGACTAAGCAAGATGGGCCTGTTTAGCCTAGGGAAGAGAAGATTGAGAGGAGATCTGATCAATATGTATAAATAACTGAGGAGAGAATGCAGGGAGGATGAGGCCAAACTCTTCTCCGTGGTGGCCAGTGACAGGACAAGGGGTAATGGGTATAAATTAAAACACAGGAAGTTCCATCTCCATGTGAAGAAGAACTTCTTTCCTGTGAGGGTGACAGAGCCCTGGCACAGGCTGCCCAGAGAGGTTGTGGAGGCTCCTTCTCTGGAGATCTTCCAAACCCGCCTGGATGCCACCCTATGCCATGTGCTCTAGGTGTCCCTGCTGGAGCAGGGGGTGGGACTAGATGATCTCTAGAGGTCCCTTCCAACCTCAACCATTATGTGATTCTGTGATTCTTTCCATAAAAGTCTCACAGTGAGAGACAAGTAAATGTTTTTGCTTTCTAGTCGAAGCTGTAATAATTACATTTTTATCTCCTTGAAATGTGGCACATCCAGGACTGCTGGCAACCCTGGAGAAATGAGTGCTTTTTATTGGTGACTCGGGAGCTTGGTGTGGGGGCGGTGAGAGGGCCAGGGAAGCTTGCCCTTGAGAAGTCAGCCAGGCCCTAAGCCAAGGCAGGAGCAGCTACAGCTGTAGCACAGTAGCAGATGGTGATTTAATTGCAAAAAAAATGCTTTGCATTTCTACAAGAGTTCTCCCAGAGGATCTGAAAATATTTTATAAGCATCAAGTTAAATAAACCTAAAAAGTGGCAAGAGGAAGTGAAAAGGAGAAATTAAGGTTACTGTTTCCAAATATGCCAATTTATTTGGGATACCTAGCAATGACAGAGTGGGTTTTCACTGTGCTTGCAGTTAAGCTGAAGTTTGTAGAAAATTTGAACATTAAGGTCTCAGTTTGGAGAACTACCTACAATAAGTGGAAACACTGAAAAATAAAATGCAACACTTGCCCAGAGTTGTGTGGCAACTTTCTGTTTTATCTGGGAAGTTGCACAGTTCTGTGTGCTTTGACAGGCCCAGTCCTGCTCTGAAATTCAAAAGTAATGAAGCAGGTGAGCACTTTCAGTTTATCATCTCCCAAATATTTCAATAATGAAATGTGAACAGCAGTGACAGAGTCTGTTAGCTAATATATACTCCACACTGCTTTATTAGCTATCAGGAAAAAAATAACTTTACTGAGTCAAACTGGAAAAAAAGATACCAAACAGAGAGCCTAGGGACATATTAATAATCCTCTCAGCATATATTTTTTTTAATTTTTGCCAAATACATTGCTGGCTTTAAATGTCCACTGACTTTAAATGTCCACTGCCAAGCGTAGCTCAGGAAATCACAGCCTGCATTGAGAAGAAGCCTGAAGGACTGCTTTATTTCATGAGGAACTTCAGCAAGAAAACACCAACGCATGGCACAGGGCTTAATCGATTGCGCTGGCATTTTTGGTGGCATTAGGGATGCAATTAGCTGAGCAGCTGAGTCCCTCTGGCAGCTCATGGCTGCAAAGTGGGTGGTCAGGCTCGCCCCATGCACCCCATTCCCTTGCTCCTCTTCCCAGCCAGGAATTCTGTCTCGGCAAGCAGGGGTCCCTGGGGCTGCTGGAGGGACCGCCACGAGGGGCAGCAATGCCCAGGGACATGGGGACTGAGACACGGCACGGCCTGGCACTGCTTCTGTGCTCAGTCTCTGCCCCACCACCAGTCCGGATGTGACCCCTCTCTCCCTGAAGTTGAAGCAGCAGAAATGTTGGTTGGAAGAGAAGCTTCTGAGCTGCTCCAGGACTCATTTCCCCAGGCAGGTGGCCTGGTTTCTAGGGTGGCTTTCACTAGACAGCGAGCAGCAGTACACCCCTGACATTTCTCACCCAAAATAGTTGCACACCATCCTTCACTTGACAAGACAGCTGCCTGCTCTGGGAAACAGCAGTCTCTGGCAAGCTTTTATAAACAAAATAAATAACTTTGAAGTAAACTGGTTGAACAATAAAGAAGCTGGAATTCAAACAAATCAATCGTCGGAATCAAGGGCCTTCCTCCAAGTCTGTGCTCTGCCTTGCACGTCACCCTTGAGGCTTGGGGACAACAAGAGCAAGTGACACAAGCCCAGACGATGCTGCACACCCATCATGGGTATTTCCTGCTCAAAAAAATCAGAAATGAAGCTTCCTTGCCCAGCACACGTCCTTCTTGCACACCAGAACCCCTCATCTGCAGGGGCCTGACTTGAATTTTTGGTGCTGTGTGGGCATGAGTTGTCACAGCTCCACCATCTCTTGGGATCATCCTAGCAGAGCTGCAAGTACTGAGCAACTCAATGCAAAGTAAACCCACCTGGGGCCTGGGTATGGGAAAGTTTCTGACACCAAACCCCCAAAGGGACTGGAGAATGGAAATGCCCAGACCTTGTCACCAGCCCTTTTGGAGTCATTTGCAACCTGCTGCACTTCCCCAGAGGGTGCCACTACTTGGACTTGGTTTAAGAAGCTCGATAGTTACCTCTTCATACTCAGCCTCTGCTCAGTCTGTGATAGATTTTCAGTGAAAATAGAAAGCTTCCACTTACTTAAGCAGTAAGAGTTATTAAGAAGCAAACATCCATAAAATGTCTCCCTGCCCATTAAAAATAGACCTTCACCAACACACAAATCCTGCAGCTCATCACAAATCTCCTACGCTGATAGTGAGAACAACTGGCAACCCTCTCCTCCACACGCATTCCTCCAGAGGAGGCTGTACGAAAGCCCATCGTCGGCCAGAACAACTTATTTTATGCCATCTGCCCTCAAAAAAGCAATTGGTTTTGACAGCTCCTCGGTACCTGCTGGAAATACCTATTCGGTCCTTGCACACCCTTTCATCCCTGCCCACAAATGCTTAGAGACTACATTGCTGTTAACATTTCAGCATTGCAAGCACTGGTGTTTCCAGATAGATAATAGATGTGAATGTTTATAAAAAGATAAAGAAATGTAAGGCTTTTTCTGAACTAATAGATACGAATTACAGGACACGTCATTGCTTTAATATTGTAATGCATTTTTTTAAAGTAGCTGAAAACTTTGGCCTCTTTTTCTCGAACTTACTGTTATCTCTGCCTCTTGTTTTCAAACTTACAGAATTTCCAGGGAATTTATTATCACTGCTCCTATTCCCTCTTGGAATGAAAGCTTTCGTTACAGACAACCATACTGACCCACATCCCCTAGCAGCATTAGGCATCAAGCCCAGATCTAAAACCACAGGACCTCAGATCTACCGTTAGTGGAGCACCAATGCCGAGTGTCTTTCATCAAGGCTATCTCGTTAAAAAGTTACAAGACATTTCTATAGTTATATTAGGGAGTCTCCCTGGCTCCTTTATAAAGGCAGGTCTTTGTAGGGAACGTTTTTACACTGCTGTTTAAATCATTTCCCTTACGTAATACCTAAAAGTTCTCTTTCAACAGCGGTGTATTACACACCCAATAAGACAGCAAACAGTACAGACAGTGCCCTGCTTTTCCTACAGCACTTATATATATGCAGTACAAGCAATAGGAGGTTGTCCCCCTTCTTTTTCTTTAATGCCTTTAGGCAAAAATAGAATTGAAAAATACAAACAGCAGGAGAATAAAATAATAATTAAAAAACCTGTTTATATCCAGTTCTACCTATTGTTCATGCAACATGGCTTGTTATTCTCTTCTAAAGCTTTAACAGGTTATTTATGCATCCTCAGAGATCTTACCCAGGACCAAGGGGAGCCAGG
This sequence comes from Tinamus guttatus, assembly GCF_000705375.1. Next base: position 277,377 of record NW_010588861.1, on the reverse strand, counting down.
AGGACTGTCTGCCTGTTCTTCATCCTCAGACGACATCCTGAGTTGATCATTTTCCCCCATCCTTTGCATGTGCTACTAAAACCAGTCTTGGTTTGGGCCATATACAAAAATGCTGCCTTCAAGTTTTAGCTGTTGACAACAAAGCTCCAGAGAATATAATTTGCCAGTGAGCGTGTTTGCCTGCTAATTTTACCTGCTGAAGTTCTTGGAAGCAAAGTCAGAGCAAGAAACATGAGCTCAGTACAGCAGCACACACTTTCCTTGCAACTGACTCCTCAAGTATCCTGGCTAAGTCATAAGCTTAGGTGAAAAACTGGAGCTTCACAAACACAAATTAACTTCCATGCACTTGGTTTCCTCCTTTTTCTCAGTTGGGTCTTTATGGGCAGAAAATTTGCTTAGCTGCAAGTACTATGAACAGAATGCAGTGAATTTTCATTCTGTCAACATTTTATTACCGTCACTAATCATATTTAGCACGGATTTTAATGTGTTAATTTTGTTTTCAAGGGAAGCTCTTAATGTCACAGTCTAATATTGCCCTTCTGCACAGCCACAGGCCCGTGCATGGGAATGAAGCATTGCTTTTCTGCTCTGTACAGAGCTGAAAGATGGACATTGCCTTTTTCATTCATTTATTTTGGAAGGCCCAACTTGTCCTTGCTGCTGGGAGACTTCTACTTCTGAAAACGGGGAATGCAGAATTTAGGGTTTCAAAATCACTCACGGCAACTGAAATGAATGAAACTTTTGTGGCCCAGATCAGGGCTCAGGGAGGCTCTGCTGCTGAACTGAGCAGCAATTCCCAGCTGTGTTCTGCTCTCAGGCTGGCAAGTGTGGCATCCACTGGCTTGAATTTTATTAATTCTCTGTATATGAGGCATCCAGGTACAGTGGCCCAGGGAAACAAAGCTGTGATCAAAAAAGTGAACCCTGCTGATACATCTCCTGCTTCAGGCAAAGTCTGCTAAATCTTTCCACTGAGTTATATAACTAAATGCGCTATTTACAGCGAGCTGTCACAGGAGGCTTCTAGCGTTGCCTGTGGATTGATAATGATTATCAGATGAACAAATTCGCTACTGTGTTTCACGTTTAACATTAACTGATATGCAAATAGGTTGGAAAATAATTTAATGAGGGAAAATAAAAGTTTGGAAGCAAACTTCTAGGCTGGCAAAGGGAGCGCCATCCCTTGTTGCAGAGCACAGGCCAGCAGCAGTGCCTGGCCGGCAGCACCGGGCCAGGACGGCCGGGCCACGAGGCAACGGGGTCACGGGGCCACCGCTCCCTCACGCGGGCTCCTGCTGGCAGCTCCGCACCGGTCCTGCCTCCCCAAATGCTCCTACTCCGGCCAACGGATCCTGCTGGGCTCCCCACCTGATGGAGCGCTCCTGGCACGGTGTTGGCTTGGAAGGCATGCAGAACAGGACAGCGCTTAGGAAACTGCTGCCTACTCACGCTCTTGCACTAAACTCAGACTCTGCAACAGCCAAATAGCCAAGTCACTTAAAAATTTCACAGCAGTTAAGTTACTTGGAATGAAGATGCTCAAGTTACTTGTTCTTGCTGTTCAGAAAATGTTAAAGACTGTAAGCCCAGAAACCCATTTATTAGCTATCTGAGACAGCGTGCTTTCTTCCTGGAATAAGTGCAGAGAGGGAAATTCAATACAATTTTCCTCCACTGTTAAAATGGGAAATGATACACCTACTGCGCTGCAACGGCGTTCCTGCTTCTGATGAAAGACTATTCACTAAAATTAAAAGATAGGAGTTTTTTGCAGTAATTTTCCATTGCGCCACCCAGCTTCTCCTATTAAATTGGCTTTCATTTAGTGATGGATAAGCCTAGTAATCTTTCAGAAATCATAGTTAAACTATCGCAATACCTTGCCTATTTTTATTTATAAACTTCTTCAAGAAGTGGTTGCACCTCTTTGCCAGCACACTGTTTTCTCTGTTCCAGCCTTGCAAGCTTCCTGCTGTCACTGGAGCCAACTCGCAGCATTTCTGCTGCTCCACATATGAAGGCAGCAATTGCTGTCCCCGGATGTCTGCTTTGACAGTCTCGTGTCTGTCCATGTCCAAGGGTGGCCAACAGTCCAGTCCAGGAGTGGAGTAATAACCAGGCATAAGGAGGACTTTCTCCACAGTTTTCATACCTAGGACCCAGACTTTTCCCAAGTTTCCCATTCCCCCCACTGGCTCCCCTGTCCCTTCGCCCCCAAACATCTCCCACAAAACTCCCCTGCATCCCACCTGTTTTTCCTTCACTCCCTTCCTGTCTCTCCATTCCCAGGATTTTGCCACTTCGTTGCTACTTCTGGAGTCACTGTTTTTAATCAAATGCACACATGAAACACCCCAAATTCACAGAAGATATTCTACATATCATGAGGAGTATTTGAACCAGACTTACTATTCGTATAAGCCTAAACACCTTTTTTTTTTGGACTCCTACTCAACTCTTAGTCTTGTATTAGAACTTACAGTAATGAGTCTCACAGGACAGATATGTGGTGCACACAAAAATCTTTATATCTGTTTTAAATAATGCCTAAGGATTTCATTGCATGATGACAGAGGGCAAACAGGTTCCAATATCTTTTTACAAACAACATTAGTAAGTAAGTGCTTTATCATGACAGGGAGAAAAGTATTTGTAATCATCTCAGAATATTTAAAAATAGGAATATTAGCTCATGCTAACCTTGATATGAACTTTATTTTCTGACCTGATAAGATTGCCTTCTTGCTAAAAATAGAACAGTTGTTCAACTTAAACTTTAAGATAGTTTTAAATGCAATCACCAGTCTGCTGTACCGAAAAGGAAGTAATAAGATGGATCTCATTTAAGACCACATAACCACCTTATTTCAGTGAGTGATGATGAACTAGTAAGAGGAGGTATAAGAAGTGAAACACATGAGTGTATCCTTAGTTTTTCTCTACTCAAGTGGCCCCTGGGTGCCAGGCCGGGTCTGGGACGCTGTGGGAGGAAGGAAGGGCCGATGGAAAGGACTCGGCACAGAGTCCCGCAGGTAACTGTGAGCTAAAAGCAGCCCTTGCTAAAGCAGGGCTTAGCAGCTGTTTTTAGGCACAGTGAGTGGGAGCCCAGATCAGTACATTCCCTATCCCTGCGGGAGGCACTTGGGAGGGAAGAAGGATGAGATCCCTCACATCCTCTGGCGCTCAGATCATCCGTAATCCCTGCGCTGTTCAAATACCAGGCGTTGGCGCCTAAGTACTCGTAAAGAGGGCTTTGATAGTGTGGAGAGGGTGGTCAGGAGAAAGTAATGCCACCTTCCCTGTAACCTTCTCTATATTTGGTAGTGTCTTTTGCAGAAGCTGAATCATAAAATGCTTCACCCTCTGACACACAGCAGAGAACTTGCTAACACTGCTATCTGCAGGTGATAATAGTGCATGACTAAAGCAGCAGGCCCTGGAGGCATTAGGTAAGAGCCTAGATAAGCTAGGTAGAGCCTAGATAGCCTAGGTAGAGCCTAGATAGCCTAGGTAGAGCCTAGATAAAAGTCCATAATAACATGTAGTCCATGCCCTTGAGCCTTATTTTGTTTGCTAGTACGTTATTGAGCCACTCTGTGTGATGGAGAGCTCTATCCTTTTGCCATGTCCACAGTTGTAAGGAAAGACTAAAAGATTTCAGACCTGGGCATGAATAATAATGCTTCAAGGGCCAGTGGCCGCACAAAAGGATCTTTAGTCTTTCCTTTCTGAAAGCCTTGGGCTACACCCAGCACACTGCAGACTGCATGCAGCAGCCAGGCATAACCTGCAGCTGGGATTAAGTCTGTTCTGAAAATATGCACCATGAGAGGGCCTCTGTGCTACATGCAAATACTGTCTCCTGTCCAAAATGCAGCAGAACAAAGACTTGTGGTTATTTCTATATGCTTTGCCTGTATCCCAGCCGTCAAATTAGACATTTAAAAACACTGTCAGTGTCTAAAGATAGCTAAAATATATGTAAAATGACTATTTGATAACAGGAAGGGAGATTTCATCCCTATGTCTTTAATCATGAACTATCCTAAAAAGTCTTTTATCTTTGAAACTGCATAATACATTATGCCATTAGGCAGTACTGTATTTCACCGTGATCATTTCAGGGCATTTTTTAATCATACTTTCTCCTTTCAGGCAACCCTTTTTCCCCTACCAAAGTGCGCTCAATTTTGCTATACGTCACCAAGACAGATGTCCATGCAGTATGACCTTTATTTATAAAGGAAGGATTAAACATGAATGTTACACTCCTTTAAAAAAGCTTAAATTAGCTAAATTTAGCTATGAAAACTGCACAGGTGATATTATTTACACAGGACAGCTCTCTCCATCCTTCTCAAAATGTAAACAAAGAGAATTCTCACTTGGAAACAAGAACAACGAACTATACAAACACACTGATTTATAGCAAAGAAATTTTGAAAATAGCAATCTAAGTCTCTCATGCTTACTGAACTTACTTTTTTTTTCCCTGAAAATGAACCTAAATCAACGCTTTGGCACAGTCGTATTAATGTTTCCATCACAAAGCAAATATTGTAATGGTTTCAGCCACTTAATGGCACCCTGCTGGCATAAAACATGGTCCTATCATTGGTTTATCGAGCCAGGAAGGACTGTCCACGTACTAGGAGCCTTGTGGCAATATCTTGAACCATCATTCCTGCACCTGGGTAGAGTGACCAGCTCTGTCTGAAGGTAACACTGATTCTATAAGCATGAAGTTTGCAACTCAGTATATTTCCATAAACTTAAAGAGGGACAAACTCTACATTGAATAGCTGTACAAAACACTGTGCTGCCTGGTGCATTTCTAGAATATGTTTTTAGATTTCTACCAACATTGCTCAGAATTGTAGTATCAATTTCTTGCTTTTTCTTGAAGCACCGTGGCAAGAAAACAGCCCCAGAAGGCCTATTTTGGGATGGCTTCAGAACCATCTCACTTGCTGCCCTGACTGCATGGGCCCAGCTTGAGATTTGCAGCCAAAACAATTTAATTAGCGGCCAAAACGACCAGTGTATTAGATATAGTAGATCACTTGCAAATCCATCTCACCATTTAGTTTCTTTGTTTGTCACAGAAATTTTCATTTTTCAGATTTAAATGTTGAGATCTCATTTTTAAGTCTGCTTTCTTGACTCTATTCCTTATGCCAAAGAAATCTGATATATACATAAAATTCCATCCCAAATTATGTAGTCTAGCACCTGTTCCAAAAATTAGGGTTTCCGCTCAGTTCTCATTATATAAGAAATATACTTTATATATTTTCATATAAAAAGCCTAACTGAATCAATCAATATCAGTATACTGTTAGACTGTAACAATTTTTGTCGCCTTCTGCCAACTGTTAGATAAATAAGACTTGTACAAAACAAAATATGCTCCTAACTTTACATTTACTATTCCTGGAATGTACAAAAAGTTTTCTAAAACTTTTGTGAACTGGTGTGTGCCCTTTTTTTTCCCCCACAAGAGAAATGTGTTCATTGACCTTTCTTCTGGTCCAGAATGATTTCCAGTAAGTTTCTGCCTTTCTCCCAAGGATCAGGAATTACTTCCTTCAGACAATTAAATAGAAAAGTCACTTCCAGTATTTGGAAATATAAGCACAAACTGACTGATTAAATATCATTCTAACAATAAACCATGGAAAGCTGTCTGGTTTCTGTTCAGAAAGTCGAACCTCTCAAAGGTCATTTTTTGAGCTGATGACAATTAGATTCTTGTGATACTTTTTTTTTTTCTTTTTTCTCTAGCTTCTCAGGAAATATGTCTGCTTTCTGTTAAATATGCCGTCCAGTCAGGAAGAAAAGTGGTCTGTCCTCTTTGGCATTGGCAGTCTGGAATTCATCCCTCAGTCGAAACTGCCATTCATCTTCCAGCTCCAGCCGGACAACAGTCTGTCGAAGGGAATTGCGGTCTTGACAAATAA
>NW_010588861.1:184306-269905 GCF_000705375.1 Tinamus guttatus | reverse complement strand
ATTTTCTTTGAAAATTGGAAAACATTACCTGCAAGAGCACAACAGGCTTCATGCATAAACCTAAAGACCCAGATTGCAAACATAAGGGTAAGGAGTAATATACACGAGGCATAAGGACCTGACATTGCCATTGAAATCCTAGAACTTACAACCTAGATCCTAGGATCCTAGAAAATCTGCAGAACATAGGCCACAGCAATGCAGACGCAGCATGATCCAAAATCAGAGGAGTGTGGAACATATAAAAACAAATGCATACATGCATACATGTATGTGTATATATATGTGTCCCTTTATCTATTTATTTATGTATTTATACACAACAAAAAGTTATTTTTTCAGGTTGCTGGCTGCCACAGACCAAGTCAATTCTGTGTAGCAATACTGTAGTTCACCTTTAAGAAAATGGAACTTCTTCAGAAAGCTGGCTACAACGAAGGAGTCACAGAGGTACAGCAGGAGACCACTGAATGTCAAACCAGAGGAACTGATGTTCAGAGAGTGAGGCCGGGAGCTCACATAGCAAACTGCAATCTGTTTTGTAAAGAACAAGAAAAGAGATCAGTTATCTTCAGGCTTCTTTACAAAAATACTAGCTGGAGCTTCACAGCAAGCTCTCAGTATATGCACTTGATTCAAATTCCTGATTTTCACCTGATTCAATGTTGGAGCTTTCCAGCTCCGACTATTGTGATCTTTATTATTCCTTTCTAAATATCCCTGTACTAATAAGAGCAGCAGTGTTCATAATTATTTATTAGTCATCACTATTCATTACTATTATTATTATCAGGTTTACATATGATGACGTTTGAAATCTGCAGTAACAATAGCTCCGCACAGCCATAACCTGCAACAAGCCTAGCACATGAGCTTATATACGCAGAAGTAAGTATACTAAATGCAGTCTTACACAAAAACAACCTTTTAAAATGCTCAATTTCATTTATATCACAGTGAGATTACTCAAGTCGTGAGTTGTGCACATGTGTGAATGTGTGAGGCTTCCTGTAGTCTGCTTTGTTTCTGGGGCTACTACTCAAATCACTATAAACCAGAAACATCTATAGCTCTCTTTTAAAGGTTTATTAATCTCAGATTAAGCAGTCTTCCACTTCCATGCAAGGCTTTGTTTTCCAAGTGTCATTGTGCTACATTGCTGAGGAAGATCCCCAGCTAGCATAAGTTGTCATGATTCAGGAGAGCAAGGCTAACGCACAGCAGTTGAGATTCTGGTCCAGGATTCATATTCCTCCAATCCTATTTTACCATATTCCAGCTCAGGTAACAATTTAAGAATTGAATTGGACTCATTTCGTGTTCCAAACCAATTAGAGCTGAAAGGATGCAATGGGTGAAAAGAGTACTGTACCAGAAAGATGCCCCCTCCACAGAGTTTGTTCTTCAAATGTACTGCAAATTCAGAATCTAATACCACTCCCAGATTATATTCATATTTATGACAACTATGGAATCATTCTCTGTGTACTTTTTTTGTATCTTTTAACAATAAATATCTTTTTGGGACTTTGACATTGATGTAAACATTATAGTGCTCTGCTATTTGCTTTTTTGAAGGATGTAACTACTGCGAAGGAATGCATTAGAAATCTTATCCAAAATATAAGATATATGTTGCCTAGAGCTGCTTGAAGATTATTTCATTCAGTACCTGTGGTCCTAAATTAAGGTAACAGTCCACAGATAGCACTGGATGGCTGTAATTCTTCAGTGAGAGAGGGAAGAACCGATGGCTGTGGTACTGGAGGTATTTTTCAAGGAGCAATTGAGCAGGTGCTGCCAAGAAGGTATGCTTGCTGTCAGGAGCACAAATGTACTGAGCAGGTGAGATTGAAACTGGAGTGTCAGATACCTACGAGGGAAAAACAATTGTGGTACAGATCAGTCCTGATCCAGCAAGTCTGAATTATCTGCGTTTTGCTTTGTACAGAATATGTGTCTATACTACAAAACCAAGATCTATGTAAGAAACAAAATTATTTAGCCAAATATCTATTACCAAAAAAAAAGATATTAATGGAATTACGTTGATATTTATAGAGTGTTTGGGATGTTCTGCTTTGAACACAAGTTTTCCTGAATATGAAATGGCATAAAGATGCACAAATCACTAGTTATGGATAAAATCTCATAGCGAATGGTTACCTGGCTTGCAAAAAAGCCCCCTTATATGGTTCTTAAAATTTTATAGGAAAGCAATTAAAGTTAAATGATTCTTTATACCAAGAATATTGTGGATTTCAGAAAAAAAAAATGTCAGACATACTCCATTACTGGTAATTGGAGATATACCATAATATCTCAGCTCTCCATGTTACAAGGAAGCAAACAGGAATTTAACAACGAGGAAACAGAATCCTCAGTTCCCACCTTAGACTTCACGTGGAAGGATCTCTGTCCTCCTACTGCAATTTGCTTTTTCATGACACTGAAGTGATTGAACCGACAGATGAGAAGACCAGCACTGTGGACACGCAAGTTGAAGTCAACATCATCACATGTAAACCTGGAAGAATAAAATCATAGCAATTCAGAGTAATGACAAATATTACTCTGAATATTTGAATAATTCTGCATTGACAAATGCACAGAAGTCTCAGACTGCTCACTTTTTTTTTCTTAGACTACAAATACTCAGAAAACTTTTCAGTAATTCTCTACAGAAATAATTTCAGTTTACATCAGAGACAAAACTTCTTGAAAGTGAAGAATCATTTCTTAATACAAGAGAACTGCTGAGATATAGGAATAAACATGGCAGAATGAGGCAAATCATGCCTGAGCTAAAATTAACTTGTTTTAAAAATAAAATGCAAAAAAAAAAAGGTGTAAAGCAGGCTACATTCGAATACTCAGGCCTTTGGTAAATTCAGACTCAGTTATCTATTTGGAATGCAGATATTACATAGTGAGTTGGATGGATGATATTGTAGAACCATGGGGCAAAGATCCAGCGTTTGGACTTTAGAGAGTTTACCAATTACTGCAGTAATGGACAGCAATGAGGTTCCTGAAATGTAACTGTCTGTTTTGAAAACTTTGTCTTTGGTCTCAGTATTATTGTGCAAGATGATGTATCTAGCAAATACTGTCCTGGTAACTGCAGTGATATTGTGTGTGGTAATATTATAGTCTTGAATATCCTGTGTGGTGCCATAAATGAAAAATTTGGAATTCCAAGAAAGCTGAATGTGAGAGACAATCATCCATGTTAACAGGGTTCATTTATTCTTTTCTCTGGTTGGTTTTGTCCATGCTGGGGAGCACACATGCAGTATGCCCGAGGTTCTGCTCCAAGGGGGAAACGCAGATATAGCTTGTTCCATACCAGAACAAGACTCGGTTGTGCACCCAGGCACCTCTGTTTCATTCAGAAGGAAGTTCATGTGAGTGTGCAGGAAGAAAAGTACAGTGTTTATGCAAAGCCCATTTGGTCTATTTGTCTAAACAGCTGGTGGACCAGGACTTCAGGGCATGCTGCAGAGTACGTCTACCTTGTGATTCAAATATGACTGATTTATGTGGTAGTATGGAGATCAATGTCTTTTTTTTTCAGCTCCTGGTGATTAAGGAAGGATTTTAACCATCAATTAAAAAAAAAAATCTGTTTGCATCAGATTAATGATCTGAAAAAAAACAAACCCTGCTGTAAACCTAACTTTTTTTTTGTCCATTATCCCTATAGGAAGATGCTAGTGATTCACTTACCTGTTCTGATTGTACTGAACATTCTGGGTCAGATCAACATTCAGCATGACAAAATCATGCACATGGCAACAGGAGAATGGTTCCTTGATCTCAGCACTGTTTGTTTTGCTGGCCCATTTCCTCATACCAATTAAGGCATAGTGAGTAACATTAGGAGTTGCTTCAATATTTTGCAGGATTTGCTTCAAAGAAACATTCCTTTCAGTCCATGTATATTCACTACAATAATTAGGAAAATATCATAAATTAAAGTATATAGAGAATAACCGGTATCTTACTCCAACTGAACAGGAGTTCTCAACAGCCCAAAGTAGTCACAAGTAATTTCAATACCATCCTACTTTACTGCAACTTCTCATTCTAATCAAACCCAAAACTCAGCTAAGGTTGATATAGTGGGGACTTAAATGGCAGATTCAAAACTCAGTCTGCATCTTTCAAGACTGTCAGTCAGGATGATAAACTTTTAAAGCTACCTGAGTAATAATCCAAATGCCTCAGAGACAGCTTCTGAATTGGTGTCATAACCTGAATGCAAAATATAACATCTGCCCAACCCACCTTAAAACTTCACAAAATAAAAAATTTTCACTGAGTTTAGCTGTCTTTGAAGGATTACTATAAATCCTGAATAGCAATGTCGCTGAGCTTAGCACTCTTCTGGGAACAGATAAAAATACCTAGTGTAAGTAACGTAAAAAGGTAATGAAAATAACAACACCTCTTTGGATCTGGGGAAATAATAAAGGAGATATACAGACTGGAAGAGACCAAAGAGGTAGAGAAGTCAAAGCCCAATCTGCACAGACAGGTCTTTTAGCTTCCTTTGAAAATTTGTGTTAAAAATGGACATGCTAGTGCTAGTGTTTGCTCAGTATATCAGGAACTGTCCACAGAACCAGCTATACAAGCTATACAGCAAAGGCTATAAGGCACTTTAATTCTGTGGGGACAAGAATGAACAACAGGTCCTAAACTATGACATGCAAAGGTAGATGTCTAAGGGAACTATTTATCTTAATTAGGCAAATACTATTCTCTGCTCATACAAGGTGAAAGTTGTAGTTTTTATTTCAAACATGGCATTTCAAAACTGAAGGAAACTTAAAGAGATTAGTTTAAAAAGTGTATGTTCCTCGATTGCACTATTTACCTCTTCCTGTCTCCTGAACAGTCAACTTCTACCGTGTTCCACATAACACAGGAGTCATCCGAAATGACAATGAAGGGCCAAATATCCTGGGGTTTGATCCCCAGCTCCTCCTGCCGATTTCGTTCTAGCTCCAAGTTATGGTAAGACAACTCTTTTATCAGGAAGTGTGCAGCACCTGAAAGCGAGGACACAAACCATAAGATAAAAAGGGAGAACAGAAATTATGTTTCTAGCTTGTAAGCTTTTTGAAGGCAGTATTCAGGAGCTCATAACCAAGGAATTTATTAATACCGTAACCCTGCCCAGAGCCCACTTATTCCCCCAGCTGCCAAACAAGTCACTTAGAAGACCCCACTGGGAAATATGCTTGACTTCTGTGGTAAAGATTTATTAGTGTTTTAAGAGTTTGGTGCAATTCATCCAGTTTGTTTCAGATGACTGCTTCTGGATTAAGTACTGTAATTCACTGACTTTTCAAAGGGAGTCCAAATCACCAGATCAGGTATGCTAGCTACAAAGTGTACATCTGCATCTCACTGAATAACAGATCAAGAGCCCATGTTGTGTGTCTGCATTTGTAAAAGCTTTTTATTACACTTACCTACTCCTGCACTGTTGAAAATACTTGGAAGAACAAGCATGATATGGTTGGGCCAGTATTTCTTATATATGGCCATTTCATATTCCTTGACAACTAAAACATGCAGGTGACTGGCCCCATCCATTGCATGATATAAATTGAAAAGTCCATGTTCGTGACGCCCAGTAGTGGGAGTAAAAGTAGGACTTTTAATGTAATCCTCACTCTGTAAGTACAGAAACAAAAATATGAGGCTCCATATTAATATTTCATATTAAACTGATGTTTGAACAAGGCGGACAAAGTCCTTCAGCAGAAATCAGGTTCCCTGACACTGAGGAAACTTCATCTTTTTAAATCAGCCTAATAGGAAAAAGATGCAACTTTTATAAGAGTTGGAAAAAGAAAAAAAAAGTTCTGTCACTAAGTTTAATTAACTGGTAAGAATGTAGTGGCTGGATAGGACTGCTGACTCTGACCTGCCAAGGACACACGCACCTCGAGGCTATATCTTACAAAGGAGTTAGGTCTATATGAAGAAAGACCATGCACTAAATGCATTTACATTTACTGAATGCCTCCTAGTTGCTCCTCAGAGCCCTGTTTCTACAAATATTCAGGACTGTTCCAGTCTGGGCAACTTTCATCATCCTGGTTTCTACTAAGACCTTTAAGGATCCAGGATGGGGATGTGCTGCTCTGCAGAGTTCCCTAAGAAGGCCCTCACAGCTAACCGGATTTAAAACTGCCAAGAAAAACATGTGGGGGTTGATTCCAGAGAAAGGATAATTTCCTTTGAAGGGTAATTTAGTGTGCTTGGAAAAGTATTTTATAAGAGTTTTATAATCTAAATTTATATCTTATAGCACCTTCCAAACTTGCAACAAGATTACAAGTATCCACTCATAGTAGATAAACATTTGTTATTTTACAAACAACGAAGTAAAGAATATATGGATTTGGCAAAGTTTTATAGCAGCACAGAGGCAGAAGCAGGAAAAGAATCCACACAGACATGGGGCACAGCTTGAGTTATGTAGCTGAGCACAGATTTGTTGGGTGAGGATGAGCAGGAGGTCCCACGCTTGTGTGACACATCAGAGTTGCAGCCGTGTTGCTGCCTGGGTTCACCCACTTCAGACATGAGCTGGACATAAAAAAATGGAGTAATTGGTTTTTATACGCTTATTTTCTCCAGAATAGAACTGCTCCTGTTTACTACTGTTCCACTAATTTTTCCAATAATTCAAGCACTGTAACCTGAACCAGGCTCAGCTTGGTTGCAGCTATTATGAGTCACTGTAAAGGCCAACACTGGAGATAGTGTAGTCTAGATGGACGATCATGCAAACTGTTTTTTGCAAGTGCCATGTGATTCTTCAGACAGTCTTAAATCCATGACAAAGATTCTGTGAAAGCCTTTTTTTTTATATATGAAGGCATTTGAGCATTTGTGTAGAATAAGATAGGATATTCTGGCACCTTCCTCTACAGTGAAAAATTGCTTGTTCTTAGTAAAGTATTTGATAAACACAACCACATCTCTGAGGCTCACTGCTGAAATCACTCTCACTTTAGTATCTTAATCCAATATCCAAAGAACTTTTACCCCCGATAAAAATATATATACTGTCCATTTTGGATAATGAGGAAAAGAAACAGTTTTGCTTCATGTGTCCCTGTCTGTGATAAAACACAAGCTTAGTGCCTCATGATCTCCTGACAGCAGGATCAGAAGTGTAAACTTTTATAAGTTTTACAGCAGGTCTTGTGTCTCTGCCTTCTGTCATGCATGACAGAAAATAAAATTATCCATCTACCTTATCTGTGACTAGTGGTAGCCTCATGCTTTCCAGCTGTCTCCCCGGTTGGCTAAAGACAAAATGATGTTCCTTTGACTTTGGAATGATAAAATGCAGCTGAATCTCTTCTCCCAGCATGGAATACGAAAAGGCAAATGCATGAAGACTGGACTCATACAGCTGAAGACAGGGGAAAAAAATTAAAAAGGTTATTCCAGTGGTTATAGCCAAACTTACTTTGAGTCTCAGCATAGTTCAAACACATTCATAACATTACTAAACAAACAAACGCTCACTGTTTTGCAGCATATTTTATCTCACAATTCACTAAGTGTTATGATTCCCTCTAGACTAGAATATTAAAGATAAGAAAAAAATTGTTCTCTCTTTTGAAATGATTATTGCAGTTCTGTCTTGCTGATGCTACCAAGATTTGTAGTCCACTCTGCTTATACGAATACTATTTCGCAGAAAAAAAGCCACAATATTTGCATTACTAATGCATCTTCCCCACATTCCTGCTAAGGCAGAAAAGCACAGGATTACTCTGAGTAATACCAATCTATACTGAATTCTCAATGCTGCACTGCTCCATCATCAAAATTAGTAACTCTTGCAGTTACCCCAATCAAAAAGTTAGCAAGTCCCAGTGAGAAAAGCTTATTGGGAAATCAGTTTTCACTGGTACGTAAAGTGGTGGTTTCAGCACTGAATGAATTACTATATGTTAGGCAAGGAACAGTCCTCCGAAGTCCTCAAATCTGCAGTCCAATAACAGGAGACAAACCTCAAAAAGCATCAGAATCAGTAAATCAACTCTTTGTGGAACTGTAGATTACATACAAACAAATTGTAAACAAATGAAGACAGTGCGGGTGTATACAAAACTGGATTTATGCTTTGTGTGTGTGTTACTTGAAAGGTAATAATCTGGAAGACTTTACCTGGTACCTGGGATTGAAACCCATATACTGATGACACTGTTCGCAGTGATGGTAGGTGTTATATGCTGCATACTTGGATAGTCTCATCCGAGTTGTTTGACGTCGTGTATACATATCCTCCTGTCTCCTGCTCATTGATCTGTCTATTAAAAAAGAGGCAACATAAATGTAACATATATTCAAGAGCAGAATGTATTTCCATTCCTGTCACTTTAATGATCTTCAAGGAACGGTGCCAGGACTAAATACATGCAAAAAAAATGAATTCATTCTGAGCATAGTAAGTTTTATAAATTGCTTTGTACAGCAACTGAGAGTACAAACTTCTGTCAGTCCCCAGTTATGATAATTCTGTATGGATTTCAGGTAAAGCTGAGGTGTAAGCAAATTCAGATGAGTAAAACTATCATATAGCTGCTGCTATTACTGGCTGAAGGCTTGCAAGAGCAATATAACATAAAAGAGGGTTTTCAACCTCAGCTCACAGATTTAAATACAACTGAAGCTTTGCATGATAGACTTTTGCTCTCCTGTAATGGATGTCACCATAGATTATGTGAAATGATCTTAGCAAGTACAATGTTTAGCAGAAACTTATTTTTTTTAAAGGGAAAAAAAAAGGTCTCTCCTTTGCAGGAGGCGGAAAGATGAAATTTAATGTCAACCTCTAGTGAGGACATCCATCAATGCAAAAGTGAACTGAAACTGCTAAATCATTCTTACAGATGCCATGTTGCCTTTAATTGAGAATCAAATAATTTCAGCTGGAAAGCAGTTCTTTTCTGTGTCGTAAGGTCAACACTGCACTCAAAAGCAAGGCCAGCTGCAATGTTAGATTAGGTTTTTCATCAACTTGTCCTGTCAAGTTTCAAAAATCACCCAGGATGAAGTTTCCACAGCTTCTCTGAACAACCTGCTCCAGGGTTTGGTGACTATTATTCTGGAAATATCTTTCCTACCATCTAATTGTAATTTCCCCTTTTGTAAACTGTGTCTGTTGCCTCTTAGTGTTACACCAAGAACCTTTTAAAAATTTACTCTGTAATCTCCCACTAGAAAGTTAAAGATAGCAATCAGTCTTCACCCCTAGATTTATCCAAACTGAACAAACTTAATTCTCTCTGTTTTCCTACACATATTATGTGCTTCAGGCCTCTATCCATCTTGGTGACCCTCCACTGGACTCACTCCCATATGTCAAAGCCTTTCTTGTAGTGGCAAACCCAAACTTGACTCCAGATGTACTCTTGCAAGTGTCAAATTTAGAAGAAAAATCCCTTCCCTTCAGCTGCTGGCTACATTTTTACTCAGTCCAAGCAAGCCTTTAGCCCAAGGGAGAACGGAGAAGTCATAATGAAATTCTTGTCCACCAAGACCAGCAGGTCATCATTTTCAAAACTTCTTTCTAAATGGTTGGCCCCAACCTGAATAGCTCCAAAAGGTTATTCCATCCCAAGTGCAGGACTCTGTATTTGCTCTTGTTGAATTTCATGAGGAACCCAACAGTGCATTTCTTCAGCCTATCAAGGCTCTGAATGACAGTGCTACCTTCCAGCAAATTGACTGTTCACTTAATTTGTTATCATCTGTAAACTTGTTGAGGTTGCATTTTTGTCCCTTTGAGTACCCCAGTATCAGCCCCTAAGGTTTTCCATGATTAAACAGCTGTCAATTAGATCTTGTGCAACTTATTATCACACTTTGAGTTCAGTGGTCCAGCTGATTTTCACCCACTTTATAATGCACCTGTCCAAACCATGTGCCTACATAGGCCAAGAGTATAGACAAGTGGGTCAAAAGCCTTGAGGGAGTCAAGGTAAAACCACTAGTCTTTGTCCATAGTGCATTTCAGCATAAAAGGCAATCCAGTTGACTGAACACAGTTTGCCTGTGATAGAGCCAAGCTAATTGTTCCCAATCACTTTCTTGTCCTTTATGTGCCTAGACATATTTTACAGGAGAATATTTTGTGTAATTGTTCTATTGTTCTGGAGACTGAGGGCAGACTAACTAGGCTATAGCTTCATGAATCATTCTTCTTGTGATCCTGAAAAGGGGCATGATGTTGGCCTTTCTATAGTCTTTCTCACCCAAATCCCATGATATTTTAAAGATCACAGCTGTGATTCTGTGATTCTTTAATGTTGGCCAGCTAGTCAACATGCTTGGATATATCCTGTTCAGTCCCATGGACTTTCATATGTCCAGCTGGCTCATGTAGGAACATATTCAGAGAGCTATTTTACAGGATGCTTTCACTTATCAATCTATCTGTAAGCCTTTTATATTCCACAGAAAGAAACAGACACATCTAGTCTGCATTGAACTATTATTTCAAACATCTGCTTTAAAAGAGATTAATTATGCTTAAGAAGTGCTTATTTCTCATTACAAACTACTGAAGGAGTCAAGAGGTCTGAACCTCACCGTTACAATCCAAACCTAAAAACAATTTTATGTACAAAAATAATTTTAGTTACTTAAGTCATTTCGTTGCTACAAAAAGGAAAGTACCAATACATAAAAACATTCAAATACACATTTTTTGTCAGATCACAACTTTTTAATGAAAGACAAATTATTTAGTAGTCCATAAAACAATCATAAGGCTCATTCTCTTAATGTGTCCTCTATGAAAGTTCAAATCCTTTCTTAATATGTCTTAGTCAAGTGTAATTCAAATAGTTACACTCTGACCCTTCAAAATTCAATGAGATTCTCACATTAAAAATAAATGAAGACATGTATGTGTATTACTCCACATATATTTCAAATTCTAACCTTCTCTGTTTATAGTCTGAAGCTTTGTACAAATCAGACTTGCATCTTCATATTTTGGATCATGGATAGTGTAGTCAAAAGGGATCTTCTTAAATGTTTCCAAATCTGGCCACACATCTCCAGGCTGATGGTAGTATTGATCAGATTCATCTTTTACATCTATGATAGTATTAAAAACCAAAAAAAATAATTACAATTACAATTTTACAATTTTAAAATCTGTCCACATTTTTATAGATGGCTTTACCATGCCTATTGATTTGCACCATTTTTTTCTTCTGTAATTCTGAGACAGCAATATTACTATGCATAAAGAGGTGCAACTTTGAACAAATATACCTCATAACTCAATGGAAATCCTATTTTATATCTTTGCAAAACAACTGAATCTGCCTGGAGCAGCTGGTAGAATGATGATGAAAACAATATCGCAGTCCTGATAAGGCTGATCTACTTTTTCCAGGCATTAGAAGTCCTTCCACACACATGTACCTAAGTGATGGAATTAATTAAAGCTGATAGCAAAGCCACCCAGGCAGGAGGACTTTGAGCACAAACAAGTAAGTTCTATTGAGAGGCTGAAGGACAGAAGGTCCTCTCCAAATCAAGCCATGTCAGTGACAAGGTCACTGATTCCTTCTGCTCATCTTCATGCTTCAAATATGAATTATTCCTGGAATTCTCCCCAAAGCACACAGACTGCTTACACAAACATCTCCACTCACAGACTGGTCACCTTTTCCACAGGTTTGTGATAAACACTGGGGAGCTGTTGTTTCCCATGAACAGCTCAATGTGGAGGAAGACTACTCCACTTTTAGGCTACTGCCTAAAAACAGACCTCAAAGACAGCAGCTGAGGCACAGTACCACAGTGAACTACCTCAGCAGCTTCCAGGCACCATGCAGACAGCATCCACCTAGGGCTCTCCACTGCCCTGGAGATCATGTGGTCCAACCCCCTCTTTGTCAAGCAGGTCACCCATATAAATGTTGATGATGAAGTGTGTGGTTTTTTGATTGAAAGGAAGACTAAACTGAGTAAAATAATAAAATATTCTTAAGTATCAGTTAAAGATAACATTAAATTTTTCTAAAAATATTTCAGTAAAATAAATTAACTTCAGTCAAAGGTGAAAAGCATAGAATATGTAAAGCAAACTATAGTCAAATTAACATAGCAATTTCCCACAGTCTCTTGAAGCAAAACTTTTTATGTCAAGAACTTACTAATGTTGATCTCTTCCTCATCATAAACATCCACTTCAGTCAGTCTAATCAGCATTCTGGACAAAATACTGAGGAACTGCAGATAGGCACCTGTTTTCCCTATCTGTAAACATACGAATTAGAAAATAAAAAAGTAAGCTTTCTTTTCGCAACATGTTACTTTTTCAAGTATTTGGAAACTGGAACGACTAATGTAATATAACTTTGTAGTAATATAGATCAAAGCTGTGCATAAATATTCAGTGCATGTATATTTCTATATTTGCATATTCCTAAGTATAAATTACATGTTTAAATACTCAACAGTTTTGTGCTTTGAAAGACAGTCTTTGAAACTGAATCAAGAAAAAAAATTGGTTTGGTATCTATCATTCCTATACATAATAGTGGTGGAAGAAGATATATTAAGTTGGTAAATCTTTTGCATGTTTCTTTGGGTGCTGTAATCCAAAGTAAGGTGAGGAAGTTTTCAGAGAACTGAACCCCAGTGTTACCGCAATGATACCATAGAAATAAATTAAACAATATGTCCAGTGGCTTTACAGAATTGCAGATAAGTTTTTAGAGGGAACAAACCTCAAGGTCCTCTTTCTCAGGATTTATCTAGATATAATGAAGGAGCCCTAAACATTCAGAAAGGATTTGATATACCAAACTTCCTTTCAATATGAAACTATAAAAAAGGAAAAGGAAATACTGGAATTATGTAATGTCTACTACATCCTTTCTTTCCAAAGGATACACTCAGACAACTGCTTTCTTAACCAAATGATTTTAACAGTATTTTCAGTTAGTGTTGGAGGCATCTAACAGGATGAAAGTCACTTGTACTGAGCTGTTTAATGATGTGTATGGATTGATGGAAAGTAGCCTTATGGCAAAACATTTTGACTAATCCAGTGGGTAAAATGTCTCTGTGAGAGAATGGTGACCAACTGCATAGTGAAAATTAGAATTTTGATTTACAAGTATACTTATTTTTACTCAAATATGGGTTTTATGTTATACTTTCTAACCATTAAATTTCTTCCCAATTTGAAGTTTAGTATAGTGCCTGATCAAAAAAAAAAAAAAAACTTTATAATCTTTGAGAAATACAATACTCTCTCTGTCTCCTATTCTGGCTGACATGTTACTCACATTCAAATTGGTACTGTCTAATAATAAACTTCTGTTGAGAACATGCCACAGTCTTCTGCTTATATCTGTTCAAGCAGTGTGTAGCATAATTCCAAGTAGATATTATCAAACAAAAATGTGAGTAAAACATGTTTCTGGAAGGAAAATGATTTATTCACAAAGAAAAGTGGAATTTTGTCTGTATTTTGCCTATATATTACCTATTAGAGACCTTTACATTATATTGATAAAAAAAAAACAATAAACAACCAACATACTTTATAGATCTTCTTTAGTTTATAGCAGTTTTTAGTACTTTCAGATGTCAAAATGCTAAAAGAAGCAGTGCAATTATCTTTTCCCACATATTGAAATGAACATAAACCCTTAAATTAGGACAGCTAGAGAGAAAGGATGTTATTCCTAATTTAATCCAAAAATCTGTTCTGTGTGAAATTACTCATCAGAAAGAACAGAATATAAAAAAAAAATACACGTGAAGAGTGTGTTTTAGGAACTAATGCACTTAGTTTAGGAACTAATGCAAACTAATGTTTTAGGAACTAATGAATTGGGTCACTAGTGTGATCCAATACAAGGAAATAACCTGCATTTTAGAGAAAGATGGAGAAGGAATGCAGTTTCAAGGAACGGAAGTGATATAGAAGGTAATATTCACTGCCATATCAAGGGCCAAAAGGAGCCTTGACCAGTATTTCAAAGGAGGGTTTAACTTGATATGGAAAAATGGTGAATACCACAGCCTGGAAGAGAGACTAAGCTGCCAAATGGAAAATACCATGTGTGTTAAACCCCAAAACCTGCTTACAAGTGCAGGGTATGCTGTCAAGTTGTCTCTGAATGACTTCTCTGAAAACTACACAAATGCATTTAGGACCCCAAACCAAAACAATAAAATTAATTACTATATTAACTATATTTACTTATGAGCTTATTCTGCTACTTAGAGTACCTTTGGGAACAGTATTTCTTGTTCTTGTTTTGCGTGCATATCTTGTTGTTTATGCATATCTTGATATATTTGCATATCTAATATGCAAATTCTATCATAAATTGTCATGGTCTGTGTTTTTCTTAGTCTTCAGCAAATATGGACAATTTAGATCAAAGGAAATGACAGTAGTGAAGAAATGCTCCTCAAAGTATTTTTCAGAATCCTTTATGGATTATAGCAACATTTGCGAGCAGTCACAACATGAAAAGCCAATTTATACTGTTCTTATCCTATTGCAGCACAATTTGAGTATAAAATGGAATAAAATAATGTAATAACAAAATATAATTCCCCTTCTCAAAGGATGAGCATAGAAGAGAGGGTCATGTTGCAACTTAAATAGTGACCATGTTTAGATGAATTATTTCAGTTGATGTTACAATAACTAGAAGTATAAGTCTTTGTCTTGATTTGAAGTTATTTTCTCTAACTTCTGAACTTCATATGCCATGTATATGCTCTCTATAAGCATGGTGTTTCTCCTCTGCCTAGCTCACTGCCTGATACTTCAGCAAAACATCAGACCTTACCTGGAGGTAATGTGCATTGAACTAGGATACACCTTGCTCAGACCTAATTACTATATATCCATTTCTATGTATCATTTCAAGCTAATTTAAAAACTCTTTGATCCTCATTTTGTGAGTATAGCTCTGCAAATGCAAATCAGGCCTCTTGTACGTGTTAAAATCATAGAATCATCATAGGATGCTTAATGTTGGAAGGGACCTCTAGAGGTCATCCAGTCCAACCCCCCTGCACACGCAGGGTCATCTAGAGCACGTGGCACAGGACTGCATCCAAGCAGATTTTGAAGATCTCCAGAGAAGGAGACTCCACAACCTCTCTGGGCAGCCTGTGCCAGGGCTCTGTCACCCTCACTGTTAAGAAATTTTTCCTTAAGTTCCTGTGGAACTTTTGGTGCTTCAGTTTATGGCCATTACCACTAGTTCTGTCGGTGGCCACCACTGAAAATACCTATTTCTGTCTGCCAAATGAAGAAAATAGATGAAATGCCTTAATAAAAAACTCCCAGCTGACTTTAGATTGATCATAAGAAAATGTTCTTTTTGCAGATCTTCAATTCATATTTAAAATGTAAATGTTTATTCACCTTAAACAAATTGAAATGGTGCATGGAAATATCTTCTGAGCTCACCGTCTTTTAAAATATTAATCTAATATAAAGAGACTGACAAAGAACATTGCTACCACTTCATTGTCCTTGAATTCATTTTAACAGTAAAGAAACGAAGATTATTTGCTAAAAGAAAATTAGGCAATAAAATATGTAAACAAATTAAAGTACATCTGAATGATAATATCATTAATCTAATCTCACTGAGATTATGATAAAAATTAAAGAAAATAAATCAATGATAATACCTTGTTCTTATTACACACCTGTGGTGGCCCACTCAGCAGCAGCCTCCTTGGGTGAAAGGTGTCCATCCTGCCCTCATTTCTGTTACTGTAGTCCATATGGATTGGCTTGGGAACTGTCCATTGACGGTAGTATAGAGACTGCTCCGTGCATGTCATCATTTTACTCATAAGAGGACGAAAAGAACTTGCCCACATCACCGAATGATAAGGCAAGAGGGAAGATGACTTTGAAAGTCCAGTGCTGTCAGTAGATGTAACAATGTCATACACCAGCTTGGGCAGGAAAACTATAGGAGGTTGTTTTGATGCTTTGGTCATGGAACATTGAGAGTTTTGTAGGATGAAGGAGTTATGAGTGGATGCAGAAGAGGAAGAGGAGGAGGAGAAAGGTGAGGAGGATGAAGAGGTGATGGAAATTTGGGCACTTTTTATATTTTGTTTTGTATCCAGTTGTTCAGATACAGGTGGCAAGTGTTTGCTGATCACTGTTTGTGCCCCTTTGTCTACTTTCTGCTTCTGCCTTTCATAGTTATTTGTATTTTCTTCAGCACAGCTGCTTAGGACTTGGTGGGAGGATTTTGTTGTATCCCCTGTTGTTATCAAAGGAGGAGATGACTCACTGCAGAATGCTGTAACTAAAAGAAGAAATCTATTTCAACACAATGCAAATATCTCTGCAGGTCAACAGCCAAAGTTAAACACAAAGAAATTCTTTATATAGAGTATCCACCAAATAATGCAAATCCTCCTGCTATCTTTCATTTTAAACGCGCAAGAAGTCTTACTGGGACTACTTGTCCCATTAAGTCTGAACATGACAAGTGGCTTCCAAAGTACTGAAGCAAACAGGAAAGCTTTCAGTGATTGACCTCTTCTCTCTCCTCTATGGATTCTTTACTAAATTGAGCCAAGTCTTCATCAGATACTTTCATCACCCCTAGGGGACACTCCTAGCTACGGGCCTCCAACTAGACTGTGCACCACCAATCACAACCCTCTGAGCTCTGCCGTTCAGACCATTTCCAATCCAACTCACTCTCTGCTCATTTAACTCATCCACAAACTATTTCCTCATTAGACTATAGAGATGTCTACAGAGAGGCTGACATCTAGAGATAAATGATTTTAAGGTCTTACTGGAAGCTTTTGAAGAGAGAGATGAAGATGCAGAGTCATGGGAACAAGATCTTTCTCTTTTCATGGGACTTCTCTTTTCTGAAGCAGAGCCTGTTTCATGAATGGTGACGGGGGAAAACAAAATGCATTTTAAGTAAGCCTCTAAGAAATTACAGCTACATTGTAAAAGCAAAGGGTGAGGAAAAGCAGGTAACAGCCTTCTGGGTTCTGATCTCATTCTGACACTGTTCTCAGCATACAGAGTATTTGTATCATGCAATACTGGTTCAGCCTATGGACAGATCTACTTATGCTCAACTGCAGCCAAGAGACAGGAATTACTAGCCACGTGTCAGCTATGTTATCCTTTTCCTACCCATACCTACTTTCCACACTATTTCACTGTCAGGGAAAGCAACTGACAACAAGATCTATTTTGTAAGCATGTTATGAAATTACCTTCTACCTCACACACTACAGGTTTGTGGCTAGATTGTATCAGAATTTGGTGATGACAGACTATACTTAGCTACCAAGGATATTCAGTTGCCATTCCTAGCTTAGGTTTCTAGGAAAAAAATGCTTTTTTTTTCTGTAGAGTTTTGCTGTAACACACAGAGACATAAGCACAGAGAGACATAAGCTCCAGGAGACATGTCAGACCATGGATTTTTCTTAGCGATCTGAACTGGATTCTGGAGGAGCTTGCCTTGCTTCATGGACTAGAAGAGTAGCCTCATAACTTTGAAGCCTAAGTGGAGTTCGATCACTTACAATCTGGGCTTACTTTACACTAAATGGAGAGAAGTAGTCATCGCCTCAGATGCAGACTATTGTGGACAGTGTGTGTACAACCTTAGGAGTTTCATATTCAGTGGTGGCCACCAACAGAACTAGAGGTAATGGCCACAAACTGAAACACCAAAATGTCTTCCACAAGAAGATATTCCACAGGAAAAAATTCTTAACAGTGAGGGTGACAGAGCACTGGAACAGGTTGCCAAGAGAGGTTGTGGAATCTCCTTGTCTGGAGATCTTCAAACGCACTTGGACGCAGTCCTGTGCCACGTGCTCTGGGTGACCCTGCGTGTGCAGGGGGGTTGGACTAGATGATCTCTAGAGGTCCCTTCTAACCTTAACGATTCTATGATTCTTACATCAAAGGTATATATTTTATTAAATAGTTGATTATTTCCTTACCCTGGTCTGCTAGCCTTATTATTAATAACAGCTTAATAGATGAACAGTAATTAGTTCTCCTCCTCCTCAGAGTATAGAAAAAGAAATGGTAGCCCACATCATGAGAACTGACTAACATATGGGGTTAAAAAACCCTTCTTTTCCACAGTTGCAAGTCAAAACAGACAAGAAAGAAAAAATATTAAGAACTTAATGATGCCTAATAATGTCCATCAACTGCCACTCAAAACAAAAATCCTGTTCCTAAGTAAATTACTGTGGCATATTTTCACTTTTATGTATTTACCTTTGCACTTGAAAAAATACTCAACAATTTCACACTTTCCATTTGAATTCATGGGCATTTCCAAGAAGTGCTCTAAAGTTACTACACTCCAGTATATTCTCCTGCCATGCTATCTAATTTTGCAAAACTAGAGGTGATTCAGCTTAACAACATAAAGCTCCCCTGGGAAGAGCCTCCATCACTGGCAGTATGTCAGTATGTATTGGGCAGCATTTGCCAGGGCCAGTTTAGGTGGAGCTGCCTCTGCTGTGAGGAAGGGGATGGGATTATGCTTCCCAAGCAGGAAAGTGTGGACTTCCCAGCTGAGGGGAACGCAAAGCTGCTAGCAGTGAGTTTTACTGAGTGTGTTCACTTCAGCTCCATGAGATAGCTGCTAAAACATATAGGACAAATCAAAAAGAGCACTACAGGAGGGAGACAAGAAAGAAGAGAGTGCAAAAATGCAGCAGCAGGATTGCCCCAGATTAAAAGGAAGCAGCAACAGTGGTCCTTGGGCAGCGAGCAGGGAAGGATGAGGAGACAGAGACTCAGGGAGATAAAGGGAAGCAGAGAAGCAGAGTTGACTCAGTAGGGCTAACTCCAGAAAGCCTCGTTGACCAGATGCCCATGCAAATCCTGCTTTTTCTAACACAGCTCAGTCATTTTACAACTTCTTTTATTGTTTCTACTAATAATACCTTCTGTTGCTATTTCTTCATCTTCATTATCAGTGCTGCTTAGTTTTTCTGGGTCACTCTCTAACACATCACTCACAACTGCTTTCTCTGTATGAATTTCTGAGCTCACAAAGTACGCTGCCAAACCAAGCTCTTGCTCCAAGGTTGTCCTTACCAAAGACGATGAATTTATTAAACGTAGGTCACAGTATCTCAATGATCTGGAGAGAAACAGAGGGGTAGTATGAAAACCACTGTAATCTGCTCTTTTATTTCTTTCACACACATAGCCAAAGAGGAATGTTGTCATGATCTGCTTAATTTATGGATGAAATGGAACACAATTTACCTTTTGTGCTTGATAAGTTTATCACTGTGGCACATAAAATTTTATTATTTTCAATCTATTTAAGTAATTTGATCTAGTGTACTGAAAATCAGCATGAGCATAAGAAGCAAAATATTTATGTGGGTTCTAAACCTAACACAAAAATAGGAATCAGTCGACTATACAAAAGCATCTATTGCCATCTTGAGGGTGCCAGGGCATCAGATCTGCCTTCCAGGTGCCACTCCAGAAAGCAGTGCCCTCCCCATGGGTCTTGTGCATTTTGCAGATACCCTGAGGCATTAGCTCTAGCTACCTTTCTTTAGGCACCCTTACTCTCTCCATATAGCTGAGACATATCTCAAAACATTTTTCGAGCTAGTTCTATCGTGTTTATATCAAGGGCCAAGTTTAACTTAAGGGTAATTTTGCATGTTTACAAGTTTAACTTGAGCATAATTTTGCAAGCTACCTAATCCACCTGTAAAACAGGAATTGCCTCACAAACCTCAAAAGGTTTGAATCTCGTAGCAGAAGTCTCAGTTCTATCCTTCATTAATTTGCACTGCCCTAGATAAACCAACTGCCATTTCCAGCTCACACAGTTTTTGGATGCATGATACAAATACTGCCAAAAATGAAAACAAAAGGTCTTGCTACTTAAATCACAGTTTTGGGCTCCCACAACTTACAACAGAGCTAATAATTAGCCATCTGATAAGCAATGGACAAAAAAAAAATGCCACTGAGAAAATACAGTATTGTCAGGATCTTCTTACCGTGGCAAAGACTCCCCTTGTGGATCCATACCACTGAATATCAATATACAAGGCAGACCTTCCAACTCCAAATAGGTCTGTGGCCTCCAGTTCACATCTTCAATTTTCTGCCAGACCTGATTAAGGTAAGAGAGTGTTGAGCATATACATAGGACACAATTAAAAATATAGAAAAAATACTTTATTATCCATTTATACAGCGAATGGATGTTCTACCAAAAGAAGCTACAGAGCAGTAGGTAGGTTCCACAACTTCCTAGCACATTACTGGTTATCCACCTTGCCTGCTGCAAGGAGGAGGAGACAAAGTGTTTTGGCCTGAAGTGTTAGATAGCACAGCAAGGAGCTGCCTTCATCCCTCCTCCCAGGGACACCATGGAAGGAGTGCCTATCTCTTGCAATCTCTCCTTTATTTCCCCTCCCTGGCTCTACCCTGGCATTTTCCTTCTATCCTCAGCACATAGAGACAATAAAGTTGAGTAGGAGTTTCTAGGGTGAGAGGAGCATAGAGGACTGTTTCTCATGGCAGCTAAAGTATGGATCTGTGAGCCTACGAAAGGAAATGAGATAGGAGTGAAACTTTGGAGGAACAGGGAACAGCTGGAAGTGCTGAATACACACACATACCGCTGTCCTCATTTGCTATCTTCTTAAGCCTCGGGAAGTCTCCCACTTCCCCAGAACTGTCACTTTTCCTGATAACTTCAAAAATCATTTGACTACTTAGCATCAGGTAGTGCTGCTTTACACACACCTAACTTAGGACGTTGTGCTGTAGCACTAACCTACAAATAAGGAATGAGCAGTAGAAGCAACAGTACGATGGTTCAACCTCTGGCATTGTTCATTTAACACTGTGTTGTGCATGCTGGAGAAAATAACCAGGATATGACTCTGAACTAATACTGATTCTTCAGGATTAATCACTCCTAATCTACAGAGTGAGATCAGTATTAGGCCCTGGATCTCAGAGATTTTTTTCTAATGTGTATCAAAGCAGAATGTATTGTACATTGTACAATATGTATATTTTATACACACTACCTTGGTGATCAAGTGATAGGCTGTGTCAGAGACTTTTGGCTATAGAAATGAGCCCAGGCCCTGGACATAAAGGAGTGAATCCATGCATCTACGGATCAACACATGGTCCAGACAACATCGAATACTGAGACGTGAATACTGGGCTGTTCTAAGGAGCGTACTGACTTTGTGCCTCCATGCCATCTGCTGGTGACCAGAATAACTTAACTCTCAACTGGTCACTGCCGTGCTATGACTATGATGAGTCTGTGACAAAACGGTGACAAGACTGTGACAATTTTTAGTTGTCTTTTTTTCCTTATTGTTCATAGTCCATACATATAAAAACAGTTCAACTGTTTGGGTTGGTTGCTGTGGAAGTGAAGTTTTACCTATACTAGTTAATATCAGGCTGAGCAACTAGAACATAACTAGAGGTAGGATAGTACAGGAAACACAGAAGATAAGTTCAAAATATCAAAATATAGAAGTCATACTCCTTATATTATTTTTATTTTAACTGCTAAGACCTGCACTTCAGCTTGTGTTCTTACCAATAAAATCTCCCACCTACCCATCTAATGAAGTGTGTGCTCCCAGCATATGTCATTCTACAAGTTACCTTTAGTTGCTCCAAAAAGTGCTTTCCTATTGTGATTCCAGAACTAGGATTTCCCAGGATTATTTCAAAGTTATCTTCAAGGGCTAGTCTTTCCCTTACATTATACAGACGCTCATAGGCCACGGCAGCCAGTGGAGTGCATGGGATTCTCAACACTACCATGAGGCCATGGCCACTAGGACATTGTCTTGATGAGTTTATTAAGTTTTGGGTGATTTCCAGGGTTTCAACTGAGGTATAATTCTTCATCTGGGAAAGACCACACACTGCCATCATAGCTGCAGAGTAGTGTTGTATGAGGACAAATGTCCTTATCACTGCGCTGTGTAACCTGGGGAACCTGAAATAAATGGTAAATTAAATGGTGAAATATTAGAGAGCCAAAGTGAGAAAGCTAACGTTTTACAAAATAGAGCACACTCACAATTTTACCCTGTTACAAATCATATCTACTACTCAAAAGAACAGAATCTCACCAGATTATAGTCAGGTGGTCTTTTCAATATATCATTTTGCAATCACAACTGACCATGTCTCTCCATTTCTTAATAAAGATTTAATAAGCAAGAAGTCCAGTAAAGTTACAAGATCCCAATTTACCAAGCAATCAGAATTTGCTAATGCATGCAGCAGTACAGTGGTTCAAAATGAATATACTTGTCAATGGGTACAGTACTCTTCATGATATGTTGAATCTATTCTCATATGTTTTCTTACTAAAATCCCAAGCCAATTACTTCCTGTTTCCAATGGGATCAAAAATACAGGCAGCATCCCAGGAGAGCTCCATGTTCCCAGGAGCTTCCAGGTACCTATTCTGCCTGAACGCCCAATTCATAGAAAGGAGAGAGATGCAATAGTTTCTCATAGAAACTAAATCCAGGTGCACAGTACAAATAGGAGTTATTGCTCACTTAAAAAGGAGTCTAATACGTGGGACCAGAGTTTCCCAGGGTGCTGCAGCAAGTCCCAGCAGCTAAGTGTAGGTGGGCTCAGTTAGCCGTTTCCCAGTTAGCAATACAAATATACGCTAATATGTTTATTCTCTCTCATTCTTAAAGACCCAAGAGTTCATTCATAGTTGCACACAAGCGCATAATATTCTCTCCCAGTGATTTTAGACTTTCTGATTGCCTTCACAGAGAGCAAGAAAAACTAATTGATATGTTTTCAAGTTCTGTCACAGAGAGCAAGAAAAACTAATTGATATGTTTTCAAATTCTGATGATATTCCACAGGTTTACTGCTGATTGATGTAGACAAATGATAGCAAAATCTCTTATTTCTTGTGGTCCAACTATATACATCAAAATCAGTCTAGGTCAGCAAGTAATAATGTTAGATAAAAGCAATGATGCATTTGAGATTACATGATTATGCAGTCTGAGATGATTATAACCTAAAAGTAACTACTTGTTCCAAATAACATCACATTGGGCTAAACAGTATTGATGGTAAGAGACAGTCCAGGCTGACTACAGACCAAATATATGGAAAAAAATGGAAAAAAAGGATGGACAGAGAAAGTGTGTGAATAACTCTTAAATATACATTTTGTCCATTGTTCAGCAAGGAAAAAAAAATCAGCTTGTAGCACAATAACTCAAGTCAGTAGATGAATAATTTCCTAATTAAAACAAAAAGTGTATTTTACCTCTTTCCCAAAGCCATAACCATTGCTTCAAAAGAGCTGTCATACCGAAGCAGTGGAATACTGTGTCCAGAGAGGGTGGACTCAATGAATTCTGACAGCCCGAAGTATTTCTTGTTTTCATGATATAAATCTACACCCTAGAACAAATGAGGAAAGAACAATTTAAAGGTAAAGCCTCTCAATTATTATTTTATAATTGATAATCACTGATATTTGATATATTTGCAATCCCTTTCTCTAATAAATATATATATATTCAGACAGATAACAAAGAGGAGAGAAAGAAACAGAATTAATTTTTGTGAGAGAAGTTTGACTGATTTTTTTCCCTGTTTCTTTCTCTCTCCTTATCACTCACCATAGATGCATATATACATATATATATGCAGAACACCTACATAGATATAAATATGTTCACATATATATACATATGAAGAAAAAAATGTATGTACATATACTGTACTATAATGCACTATAGTGAGATCTTCAGATGTTTGCCATGACTCCAGTAGCTCATGAATTTTTAGCAGAGCTACTATAGTTTATAAAAGATATAAAGAGAATGAAAAAGACAGCAAGAAATGAAAGGATAAAGGGAAAAAGAATCTGTCACAAACTGAAGAGAAAAACAGCATGCAAACTTCATTCTTTTCACGAAAATCATGGGTCCTCCAAAATTTCGCCAAACGTAAATGTAAAATAACTTACGAAAATCTCACAAAAGCCCCTCAAATCTTACATTGCTGTATGACGAAGGCCAGTGGATCTCATTGTAAGGGCTTATATGAGTATGCTGTGTCTGCAGCGCATAGGGGAAGGAAGTCACATGGAGGGTCACAATATTTGGTGCCTCTTTCACCTCCCTGCAGTTCAACAGTCTATCAACAAGTCCTGTAGACAGTTCTGTTTGAGGATAAAGGCTATGCATAGCACTGCAAAAAAGAAATCCAAAACTCTCCAAAGTGATTGTCACATGGAACATTTGTGTCAGTGGAATATCCTTACCTGGACATGAAATTGAATAAGCATGTACAAGATATTTAGGACTCTACTGTGCCCTACTTTTGTCACAGAGAAGGATAGGTAGAGAAGTTCAAATTATTTCACTGCAGCTGAAAATATCCCCAGTTAGCAAATTACCAGCCTCTAACAGCCACCAGAATATGAGAGAAGGACTGAAAAGAAGCTGACATTACAGCAAGTTACCAATAGCCAGGCAGTCCTCTAGTAATTTTGGCCAGATTGTTAGTGTTGCCCTTAAGAAAATATAACTCTCACCTAAAAAAATCAAGATGGAAAATGACAGGCAGCAAGTCAGTACGACAGAAATACGACTACCTGTGATAGAGGTATTATGAAAGGGAATAGTTACTGTTAGAGCAAATGCCAGTATCGTGAAACACAGTCAGTTCTGTGCTTCACTGTAAACCTCAGTCCAAATCTATGATATCTAATTTCTGTCATTTACCTGCAATGACTAAATTACAGGCCTACTCGCTCCAGTCTTCTTCTGTTATCAGTGAAAAGTGATAAGTACCTCTAGAAACTGAGTCTACCCATGAACTATGACAGTCTTTGGAGATGCCTGAGTCTGCTGCGATTGTGTAGGCAATCCTGGGCAATTACACTCCTCATTTAGGCATCTCAATTAATTGGATTCAGGCAGGTGCCATGAATTCTGCTTTGCAAGGTTGTCATTTAAATATCATTTACACATTTTTATTTGATAAGAGGAAAAAACATCAGCGTTAATCACCCATATAGGTACTTGCCTATCACTTATGGCTGTTATACAAATAAATACATCACAGGCTGTGACAGCTGTAACAGAGGTCACGTAAGCTTTTAAGACAGAGGACAGCGGAAGAGGAAAACCTCATATATATAAAAAAGAATGTTTGGGGGAAACAGTCATTCTTAACCAGTGTGAAAGCCAAGCCCTTGTCATTTCATTTGCAAGTGAAATCCCATAGTGTTTGCTTACTGAAACACTACCATGTTCCCACAGTTGGAACATGCCCGTCTGTCCTGAACTCAGTATGTCCCCAAGCTCCTCAATGCCCCAGGAGCTGGGCAGCAAAAACAGTCCAACTTCTCAGCAGGCCAAATGCTAAGAAACCAAGGAAATACGGCACTCTGCCGGGAGCAAGGAGCTCTGCAAAGCTGCCAGGAAGCCCAGGCAGCATCTGTCAGAAACTTCTGCTTCCCTCAGAAATTTAGCTGAAATCACTCTGTTTCCACAGAAGCTTTCAATTCTTACAAATTAATGATCATGGGCAGAAAAAAAAACAACCAACCAAACAAACAAAAACCTTGTACTGGAAAACTTCCTATCGGTTAAAGAGGTAAGCGGCAGTGTTGGCTCGTTAGTTGTTTGGTTGCTGTGGAGGGTTTTTGCATGTTTCACAGCCCAGAGGCTACTGAGCTCAGTGCACTTTCACAGGAAGTCTTCCTGTGAACAGGCGACAGCCAGCCAAAAAAAAGCAGTGGTGGTGACTGAAGGATGATAAGAACAGTGGGCAGAGAAAGGTGAAATGTTCCACTGACGGATAATATAATGATCAAGATAGGAATAAATGAAGGACCTGAACAGAAAACATGTTTATTCACTGCATGGGAAGCTGAAGTTAGCAGAAAGCTACAAACAAAATGAAGAAAGGGATAAGCCAAAAATCTGATCTTGAGTTAATACAAATAACAGTAATTTCTCTAAAAAAATCACAGTTCTCTTACCTCATTAGATCCCAGTGTGCATGATCATGGATCAGGACAAACAGTGTGTGGGGATTCTGCATAGAGTTCTGTAAAAAGACTTTGAACTTAATCTGGGCCTCTACATCTAGTTTCATAACATACTGTTCCACCATCTGCTTTGTGAGATGCTCCTTTTCTAATCCAAGTTCTAATAAAATGCCTAAAGAAATGGGGGGAAAAATCATTATTTCACATACAAATTTAACAAATTGATGTTTATCTAAAATAAAAATGACTAGCAAGCACCTGAGTGCCAGAGGTGAAACAAGGTCTGCTGGTAAGTCACTTCGGAGGGTGGAACACAAATCAAGAAGTCAATTTTCTCAAAGGAACCCAAATCAAGATTTTGGGTGCTGGAGTCAGCAATTGAACAGATATGAGACAG
The DNA here is from genome assembly GCF_000705375.1 of Tinamus guttatus. Next base: position 243,364 of record NW_010588861.1, on the reverse strand, counting down.
CAATTTCTGAGCCACTGCTAGCTGGAACGGACGAATCTGATGTCGCTCAATGTCATAACCTGTAAAGAGGCAAAATTCTGCTTACATAAATGTCTGAAGCCTAACTTCATGCAAAGTCTGGCAGTGGATAATTGATCTGCTTTTCAAGGGAGTTTGCTTGTGAGCGAGAATTATGCTCTATGAAAATCTAAACGGAATATGCAAAGAAATCTTTCTGCATGTGAGCATCTTAGTCCTCTGAGTCTCTTAAATGGCTCAGGCCTGAGCAGACACAGCAGTGTAAGAGCTTCAGAGACTACAATATTCAGTGGAATGAAGCAGAGCATCCACCACTGTAAATATGGATAACCCAAAACATGAATTTCTTTTAAACTCAGACCAAATTCAAGAGCCTAAAGCTCTGCCCATATGCAGAGCTTTATAACTATGGAGTCGCAGACCGAGCCAGAAACACCGTCTGTCTCAGTCCTGTAGAAAATCCTCCTTACTTGTACATACAGCTGTTCCAGTTCCATTCAGCATCGTTGGTTTATTTACTGAGGCAGGAAGAGATGAAGAAATGTGCCCTTGGTTTTCTTGATAAAATTTCTCCAGTAAAATATCAATGTCACCCTCTATCAAATTGAAAACATACTGTTATAGACATCCATGTTAATAATAGATGCAGTTCATACTGATTTTGTGTAGTATATTTTAATGAGTTGTCTGAATGCTAGCTAGCCATCCTGCTCTTGTCTTACTAGTTCTTTTGCACAATAACACTTTCATTATTTTCTATTGCATCTGCTTTTATTCCATATCATTAATTAAAAGACCAAGGAATGTCAGACCAACTCTATAACAGTGGCTAGGACTTTTATAGAGGATTGTGGAAAAACTACTTCAAGGCACTGCTACAAATTAGAAACAGAAAAGATCTGAAATTGGATTATTTTTCAATATCCTAACCATTGATCTTTTACTGTTCATTAATAAGGATTTCAGGAAGCTTTGAAAAATCTTGGGCAGAATGTATTTTTTAAATAATTAACGTTTTTGAGAGAGAGAGGAAAAAATAATGCCTATAAAGCTGAAGGAAATATGAGTTTGTGACTACACACAGTGCAGAAGCAAGCAAGATAGGCGTTACTGAACCATGTGTCTATGCAAAAATACTGTATCAAATTCTGCAGGGGCCCCACATACAGATGGATGCAATACACAGAATACAGTATGAGTCCTTGGCGTTTGGAAGGATATCTGAAAATGCCTGAACTGAGCTTAGAATGCCAAACAGGAGCCTGGTGCATGTGGATAGTACCTAGTTTTCAAATGTTCAGTTATTTGTTCTGCTCGAACAAGAGAAAAGCAAAGGATTTTGAGAATCATACTTTGAAGAAACTAAGAGGGGAAACACTAACTTGCAAGATTTCTCTAAAAAGGCCAAAATAACATGATGTATCCAGAAAGTGTTCTTGTGATCTACTTTTTGGGTGATACCAATGCCAGAGCGAGCTGTGATGTCCCGCTAGCACTGACAAGGGCATTTCATTTGCTCTAGCTGAGTGATAATGTCACATTTGCCATGCAGTTGTAACTAGCTCCGGTCAGTTCTGCCTGCCCTAATCCTCAGTCTACTCTGTTAAAAATTCAGTCCAGCAACCCTGAATGTCTGTGGTTCTCCTCTCTTTCTCATGCATCATGATCAAGGTGACTGATGGTAAATCCAAGTTCAAAGGGCAAATCCTTTCTTTGATAACAGAACTGTGATCTATTACTATGTGCTTAGGGCAAAATAATTTATCTATTCCTATGATTGACTTCCACAGTGAAGTACTGTATGCTCAATTACTTTCTTAAAGACTTTTTTGAAACTCAGAGATTTTTTGAAGCTGACACTTTTAGGAGGAAATTCAATTCAAATGTACTTTCACAGAACATTCTCATATCTTTTTATATATTTCTAATAATATCTTGCTTCTGAAAGATCATGAGCACTGCAGTTTTCACTGACTTAAAAGGTTCAGGCAGGGACTTGGAAATATATCTATTTATAACATGCTATGTACCTGGGCAGAGGGTGCTAAAGAAGGATCCCAGAGTTTCTACTTTGCCTGTGACCAGCTGATAGTTAACTTCCTTTTGGTAGTCTGAAGGGCTGAGCATGCTCTCAGACAGAACTCTTGCCTGGTATTTCCCTAAAACAATAAAAAGGTCACTTGAAAGCATGTCAAAATAAAGCAAAATTGTTCTGAATGATAATAAAAATACCACGCAGCTAAATCAATATCACGTGCACACAAATAGTGCAGATGAGTCTCTTTTCTCTCTAATACATAAGTATGTACATATCTCTAAGGCAGATTCACTATTTATAATTTTCTGCATTTCTCTCCCATTTTAGGAAATGTGTGTTAATATAGTATATAAAAAGAACATATTAATAGTCAAAGGATTGCCATTTACTTCACTCACATAATGAATCTTTGTATGGCTATTCAAATCATTTAACTATCAATCAGCATAGCCCTTGACAGATAGTCAAAGGGAATAAGGTTAAAAGATCATCTTTCAGAAACTAAGGAAAGTCTGTCTGATCAAAGTCACAAAGAGCAGGGAAGCTTTATGTGTCCGCTATAATTCTCCACTATTTATTTGCAGTTGTGTAATTTGGGATTCCTTGGTAAGAGAACAGATAATAGAGGCAGCATGTGATCTGCTGGAGACTCACACAGCTGTGTAGCATCAGCTTGGCTCCATCAAAGCTCATTATTTCTTGGTCAAAGTTCTACTCTGAGGCAGCTTACTGAAACCCAAGCCTAACTCTTTGTACCAGAGAACATGCATTATGAAGGTCTGTTTGGAGGAGCATCATTGGGGTCTCACCTGTTATCACAATGCAGGAGTCAATGGCTCGATTTCTACTAGCACATATGATCACCACGTAGTTTGTCTTTACTAATTTCCCCTCAATGAGCAGCTTGAACATTTCTGAAAGCCCTTCAGCCAGAGAGTAGCTGCACTCGATGATATGGACGCTGTCATTGCAGGAGCTGGCGGCCAGGCCTGCCAGCCAGGGGAGCTGGGCTGAAGTCACCGGCGCAACCTGGCCGGGTCCCTGCGGAAAGCTCTGTGGAACGGCCTGCTGGTACTGACGGATTTCCGAGAGGTGCGATTCCCGCCATGAGCGCATGAAAATTTGCTCCAGATCCTCAATCAAAGGGACCTGGTCCGAGGCTTAAAAAATTAAGAGGAAAGTGTTCGTACCATGAAATGATCTAACAAAGACATGGAAAGAAAATCAGTTCTTTCAAAATCAGTATTTTTTAGACATGATTGTGTTTTGGATTTATATGGAGGTGAACGAAATTCTGCACTTTAAAGTCCCTTTATACTAAAATAAAGCTGCTCTAACTGGAAGCTGAGTATCAGAATTTCAAAATACTTAAGAGGTTGAGTACTGTCTATACTGGATTAATAGCATTTCAAAGAGTGGCACTGTATGCAATGGCAATGAAATAAAGCTGTTTCTTTTTTTAGTTTTTAACTGCTGAGCTACCAGTTCATAAGAAAACCTGAACTTTGCATGATTATGTTTCAATGGGTGTCTGAGCTTTAAGAACAATCATTTGTTTTTCCTTCAGTACCATACACAAAATTGTGCAATACAAAAAGTCCTAAGACTAGTATTTAAGATCTACTAGCAATCCATGCTATTATAATACTCCTCTCTCATATGCCAGAATGCAATGTATCCACTGTAGTCTACCTGGATGAAGGATAATCTTACCTAGTTGAACAAGGTAGTAGACTGTCAATAAAAGCTGCATTTCTTCTGAAATAGGCTGTATTGTGGATGCACCATATTGTTCATATGCTCTAGATAAAGACTGAGAATTTCTGTAGCAGGTGTATAGCAAAGGGCTCACTATAACGTCATTAAGGTTTCCACAAAGATATGGGAAGTTTCCATGACCTATAAAATACACAGCATTTGTACACATTGATTTCACAAGCTGCTAGGTATGTATTAGACATTTTTTAAGAGGAAACCCTTAAAATGTGACATCTTTAGTAGTCCTTAGCAGGACTTGGCATATTTCTTACAAGAAGATAAAAGGTTTGTTACCTTTAAAAATAACTGGCTTTGCCTTGCAGATTTTCAACAGGTTATCAGGAACTGAGACAGGTTCTCCTGAACCCACCATGGGAGATGAAGCTGGCCCCACCAAAGCGGAGTGTGGTAAAGATGATAGACTTCCTCCATCTAAAATTTAATGTGTAGTATTACTGTCAGGTCGAATATTGACGATATTGATTTCCTCAATGAAGAGTTATTAAACTTGTTATTAAAGTTATTAAACATCAGTTTTACGTACTTTTTGTGGTTGCATCACACAATTCATGAACTGCTACAAGAACCCACATTGTGAGGCTCAACTCCGTGGAGGATTAATTGTATTGCTGAGATCTTAAACATCACATTTGCATCTAAAGGTATTGAAATTGCTATAAATAAGTAATTCCTACTATGAATGCAAGAATACAGGAATGTACGTGATATTAGTGCACAAATAGTTGCAATCTGTTTATTTTGTATAATATATTTACTTTCTCTGGTTCTAGACAGGTTTTCCTGCTACATATAACAACAGAGACAAACTTTAAAATTTGTTCAGTCCTGAATTATCTGAGGAAATTTTATTTCAAACAGTAGTACATTAAAAGAAAATGTTTTAGGGAAAGTCTGTTTGCTTTACCGCATGCAACTCTTTTCTCCATCTGAACTATAAAATCCAAGTGTATGCCAAGAACACTGCAGAAAATAAGTGAACTTCTCCTCACTTATGACACAGATTTTAGCATCCCAAAGGTGTTTAGTTTCCCAAAGATGGATATAGGCAGCTGTTGGGATTTATTAATAATGTTTGGATGACTGGCTGTTTATGAGAGTTAGGCTCGAAGCCTCAAAGCAAAGCCAAGAGAAGTGATGCACCTAAATAATTCTGAAAAAGTAGATATCCATCCAGAACTCTGCTAAGAATCTACATGCACCTTTAAAATATTGCTTCTTTTTCCCCATTATTTTCTGAATAATAAAACCAAAATCATCATTGTTTTGAGTATAGCTTACCATTCTTAATTCTAGTTGGAACCTGTGGGTTGAGCTGTAAGTTCCAAGTTTCTGTAGATGATGGAGATTCTGGTGACCAACCTTTATGGCGCTTTTTTGGAGGCCCTGAATTTGTTAAAGTGCCTGAATAACAGTAATATTTCAAAAAAGTATTAGAATGTATTCAGTTTTGTGCATGATAATTCATTATGTTTGGACGAATTGGATGTGCGTATTAAGTACTGCAGTAGAAAGTGTCAGTTTCATGCATATATATTTTTTTTGTTGCTTTTGTTTTATTTCGCTATGTCCTGCTAAAATATTTAGAAATTTTCTGGTGCAGGTACCTCTTGATCATCTTGGGAGACACCAATCATTTTACAGTCTTATTTATTCTGAGACATGTACTAAGAACACTTATTTGCGTTATTTTGAAGTCAACACTATGGGCATTTTGTCTCTTTTATCTCTGAACACATATTACTGTGTTCCAGGTGAGCTTTCACTGAACAAAATTTTCAAGGGCTTCATGATATTCCATATTAGTTCCTAGAAAATGACTGCTGCACTTTCCTACTGCCCACATTTAGCTCCAACATCTCTGTTTAGCAGTAACTACCTTTTTCACAGTTTTCTGAGATGTCCAAATCATTCATTTCTTTCATCTTCTTCTGCACTCCTGCAAATTCCCAGAACTATGAACTTCCACTAACATAAAGTATTACTATCTACTGAGAGTCAAAGGTCCTCCAGGAACTGCTCAGCATCTTACAGGACTTCTCTCTTTCTGTTTCTGGACACGCCTCTGCAAAGGTTGTAACACTTCATACTGGTAGGGCTAAATAAACCTGAAGTCTTCAGATTTAGAATCAGATTGTTCACATGTAGAACCATTTTACAAATATATATACACACACACACACACTTATAAACATACATATGCATATATATCTTTTATATATATGGATATAGGTTTTTCAAAAATCACTCTGTCCTTTAAATTTTTACCACGTGAGGGCAGTATAAAGTCATTTGTTCTACTCATGTTTTCGTTTAGTTGCTTGGCATAATGTTGTGGCAGAAGTATCATTTTAAGATAATCAGATCTAAAGTCATTTGTTCTACTCATGTTTTCATTTAGTTGCTTGGCATAATGTTGTGGTAGAAGTATCATTTTAAGATAATCAGATATATATAATATAATGTATTTTTCATTTGGAAATGCCTTGCTGCTTCTTACAGGGTTATGTAATAATACTGACATGTGAAGGTATCATTCTAAGATGAACTGGGAAGATCAATCTTACCGGCTACTGAGAAGGTGTTGCTGCAGAGAAGTAAATGGGCAGAAAACTGAATTTGGCTTTGATGTTAGCAGTGCAACTAGGGTAAGCTTATTCTAAAGTAGAGTTATAACATGTTTCTACCTATAATAAAGACTAACAAGAGCTTTCTTGCTTAAAGAAGTCAGTGACACAGAATACAGTTTGTTTTCAGAAAAGAGAAAACACAAATCTTGTTGAATAATAATGGTTCACTGAGCACAATGTCTTAAAATTGGAGCAAGCTACCCAATTCTTGTGGTCTGCCCTATGGTAGACTGCAACTTAGGAATTATCCCATGAGTAGTTATTTATAAAGCTTTCATATTTCCCTCTGCAAAATCTTTTGGGTGATATTGTTGAGAAAGTATTAATATTTTTTAAAACTCTGAAACTTAACATAAAAAAGTGAAAAAAAAATGATGTCATTTATTCGATTATTCTATTACAGTCATGGAACAAAGAGTTTAGAGTGATTGAACAACAGATCCATATAATACCTAACACAGAAGGTCTCATCAAACCTGACAGGTTATTTTTCACTAGCTGTTGTTTAGGAGATTCCTTGCCATTATGAACTGTTGAGCTGAATGCTGCTGTTGAAGGGATATGATCTGTGGTTGCAGCTGGTAAGAAAAAAAGAAAGTATTTACAATATATTCCAGGGTCAAGATCCCCACTTGATATAATAAACTGATTATTTACTTAAATAAAGCTATCAGTTCTGCTCAGAGTGAATGCAATGCAGAATAAAATAAATCCACTTCTATATATTATATATCAGATATGTAATCTTATATCAGATTATTTCTGTCTGACCTCTGGTTAAGTGACAAGGTAAAATCCCATTCTGCAATTAAATACATGTGTGAGATGCCTTAGACCCTTTGCAGGTGGACTCTAAATCTTACATGATGTTCACTGGAAAAACAGTAAAGATAATAAAGGGAATCATTTTTGGTTGCTTAAATTAACTAAAAATCCCCTAAGCCTAGATTCAGAATTGTCATCCTGTTTTCAGGGGGGTTTTTTTATTTCCTTAAGTGTGATATATTAAAAAAAAAAAAAAAAAGATTTTCTCAAGCCTAGTATGCTTGTAACTAATGTAGCTCTTTTTATGTATTTAAACCCTGACAAATGAAGGCCAGTATTGCTGTTGTAGAGAGATTAATTATTTGTTCTGGAGGGGTACCAGCACTCCAAATCACAACTATTTAACAGGCCTCTATCTCACAGAGAGACTATAACCACCAACAGATGTTCTTCAGTTCACATATGTGAATCTCTGTAACAGTCATAGGACTCTGGAGAGCTATTTTCATAATAAAGAAGCTCAAATAGATGACTTTAGCCTCTGTCATCCATCACCTTGTATTTATGTTAGTGTAATGAAAAAGCAAATAGTTCAATAATATTTTTATTCTAAAAGTTAGATAATAACCATTAGTTTATTTTTTAATATTTAAACAGCTTTTTCTAGCAGAGGAAAAAAGTCATGTGCTTCTAATCTAATATCCATATAATCTCTGCAGAAAAGAGGATTCTCATCATAACATAAAATAGACAGGATCAGAGGATCGAGCTGAAAAGACACAATTCCTGTAGAACTTGTCATCTATGACTGGACAAGCAACAGCTGCAGAAGGGCAATACCTATTCTCAGCAATTTTAAAAAGATTTGGTTTGCCTTAGGTATGAGCAAGCTAGAGAACACCTGAGCAATTAATGATTTCTAACTCTTTATACATTACTCTGGAGAAATAACGCGAGCAAGAAGATTTCAAAGAATGATTCATTATTTGTAATATAAATAATTTAACTTGGACTTTTTAATGAAAGAGTGCGTTTAGTTGTTTGTCTTTTCATTCATACAAATACACATAGTGCTGAGCGAGACCCCCAGTGTACCTGCTGGCTGAGTCCCGGCCGGAGCGGATGGGTTTGGCGGTGGGAGAGGCTCGTTGGAGAGGCTTCCGGAGGGGCCCGAGCTCTCTGGCAGCTGGAACAAAGTGCTCGTACAGGTGCTGGATGAAGACTGACAGCTTCTGAACTCTTAAGAAGGGAAGAATATTCTTATGCACTGACAACAGGGACATTTGCTTTGATTTGATAATTTCAGACGTGAATTACTTAGAGGCCACAGCACTTGTAAGGGAGGAACTGATGCCGTTGAACATGCTATCTTTGTAATAGGTTGGTTAATTGCTTTCTACAGCTGTTCTAGTAATCACCTAGCTTAAAGAGTCTTTCAACTGCTCTGGCTTTGGGTTTACACAGATGCCTGTGCCTGTGATATCTAAGCTTGGAGGATGAAAACCAGAGCTTGAGCACGACAGCTTCATTATCTTACCTGCCCCTTTCCAGCAGATTACAGAGCCTTTGGTCAGCGCTCCCTGTGCATTCCTGACCAGATAATACTTTAAGTGTTTCTGTTTCTTGGGCTGAGTGGTCAGTTTAAGATTAATGTGATTGGAGAATTCCGTAAAGTAGCAGAAACCCTTCTTGCCACAGCCAACGCAATTGCCAGAGAAGCCTGATAAAATAAACAACACACATAATCTAGTGAAATAGGTGGCTCAGTGTTAATGACATCCAGACAGGACTTCTTCCTGAGAGAAGCAGCATTCCTTTATTTATTTATTTGGTAGAGAATTAACTTATTATTAACATTTTCCTCAAAAAAAAACAAATTACACCAAGTCCATTATATTGCACTTTGTCCCCTGAATTCCATAAATACTCACATTTAGAGAACAATTAAAAATATTTCAATAAGAATTTCTGATTCAGGTGTTTAACTCCAGCCCTATTCAATACCACAGAAAGCACATGGTTCTTTCTTCTCTAGTTTTCACTGAAATTAAACGTGTAATTACATATCAAGAAATGATACATATCAATATATATATCCTCTATATATATACACACATATATATGTATATATATATATAAAGTATATTTCATTTTGAATATTTAATCATAACTAAGTATATTAAGTACTAAGTTTCCTTTTTTTTAGAGAGGAAAAATGGTAAAGCCTTCTTGGGCTATTGATTTAAAGTGTTTTATCAAATTATGTGTCCAGACTGCATTTTCACTCCTCTTATTTCTGATTAGGGAAATAGCATCCATAATTTTATAGAGCGTGACAAAGACCTAGTCCTTGCACTTACTGACACTTACTGTACTCAGGCTTGTGGGGCATTTCCAGTGTTATTGTCATTTCCTCTCATTCAGCCTCAAAAAGGGCTCTCAATGGCCATATCATTGTACTATAGGCAGAGAGCATTCCTTAGCAGCTAAGACTATTTACCTTTCATTCTTGACCAACTTTATTCTTCCATTTTCCAAAGCACTTCCATGCAGAAAATTGCAGGAAATTGCAGTAAATTGTATCAGACCAATGAAACTCTCTGAGAAAGCTAATTACTCACAAACAAGCCCTACAGTGCACAATTAGAACATAAACTGCCCCATGGCACTTACTCTCTATTCCCTACTCATGCCCTGAAGCACTTAGGCTTCTTTGACTTCTTTAAATGACATCCCATGCACATTTTGATGTACTAGCATCCACAAAAAGCTCTACTTCTGAATTTTAATAATGCAGATAAAAATTAACAGACAGTGAAATGGAAATAAATTCCTTTGGAAAAGAAGTAATAAAGGTTTTATTATTATTATTGCTATTATTATTATTTAAAATGATGAATGTCTTAAGAAAAAAACCTGGGGGGTTTTGCTCCTTGTCTAATGATGCAAGAATTACCGTGTTTCAGTGAACCGAAAGATGGTAAAAATAACATAAAGGATTTCACATAACATATGGAGACCAACTTTGGAAATAAATAATGTTGCTGGCCAATAATATGGTAGATAGATTAATTATTTATGAAAATGATAACTTCAGTCATATATTTTCAATGATTAATATTCAATATTCAATGATTTCAGATTAATATTCAATACTTTCTTCTGTAACACAAGGGAACTGAAGTCATAATCATTGAAATATAATGCTTTGCAAACATCTGTTACTAGGGTGTACACACACACACACACACACACACACATATATAAAGTGATTTTAGCTTGACTTACAACCTGATCACTTCCGTTAGTTTTCAAATGTCTCATAAGAATTTGTTAAAAATCTAATGCATGTAGAACAATTGTTCTGCTATCTACAGGAACAAGTAATTAACAGCTATTGAAAGATCCCTTATATCTCTGATCCTGGTAGGCCGGATGATGAAGGTCACTATGACTTCTAAGATCAGGGCAAGCCATGACTCTGCATAATCCTCTGTATTAAATCAGCACAAAAGCATCTGTCCAACAACACTGCACCTCCATTTGCTGCAATAAAAGCAACAACAAAAATAAAATAAAAGTGTTAAAAGCAGTAGCGTTTGAATGTGTTTTAAAGAGATTAAGAAATCATGAAAATGCTTCTGTTAGGAAATGAAGGTGTCCTGAGCATTGGGATCTTATCCAGGTTTTTCCCTTTCACTCAGGGTAACCAGCAGGCTGCCAAAGGCACAGGTAGAAATATCTGTCCAAAAGAAAGTTGGATGGGGGACATAAAATCTTTTCATGTGGACAGGAGATCAGCTACTACCAGTAACCCTTGTAAATCACCATCAACCTAAGATAGCTTAGCAAACAATGGCTTCAACCTGAAGCAGCCTTTTGCCCTGCTTATCTACTTTGACCTCTGAGGCCTACTAGAAAATTAGTACATATAATATACACACAAGATCTGGTAAGAATACAACAGATCTAGAATACCTCTTTGCTTTCAAAAGTGCTTGGAGAATATTTTAGAAGTTTATTGTTTAATTTTCTTTTTAAATCAGTGTCATCTTTCACTTGAAGCTTGTCCCAGCTCCGGGAATTCGGCTAAGACTCCTTTTGTGCAAGTCCGTATGTCCTGATTTGATACCTTCTAAAGCAGTTCATTGCTCTGTTAATGTTCTGTGTGTGTTTGTGATGTGCTGACATCACAAATACAAAAAAGCATGATTTTATCATTTCAGTGCTATAAAAGTGCTGTTCAGTCATCACCAATTGCAAGGCTCTCAGACTGCAATCTTGATCATAATACTACGTTTAGCAGAAGGGATTTAGCAACACCAAGAACCCAAACATTTCATAATTCCCTCTTCTCCGTGTGCCTTATTTACTTGCCGTGGGCCAAGGCAGCAGCTGATAAAGGGGACAGCTTGTTTCATAAACAAGCTGCATTAAATATTCTTCCATACATTACAGAAAGGACAAAGGTCAGCGGAGTCAGGGCAGCCATAAGGTGGCTCAATATATCTATGTCATGGGATTGATTTCACAAGAGAATTAGAAATCAATGCCTGGAGTTTAGAGGCTAAAAGCCTTTCACCTTTAGGTCACGAGTTCAAATCCAGCTCCGTTCAGTAGTGACTTACGGCTGTAACTCTCTGTAGATTGTTTAATCAGAGGTTATTCAATTGTATCAGATATTGCACCACATGCATTTGCTACATCACAATGATCAATTACCCACAACTTAAAAAGCACTGACACAATAGGGACCCTGTGGTCGGAAGAGGGACCTTGGACTAAAAGGGTATGAAAACTGACCTACCTTCTCACTAGGGAAATGAGTCCTTTGGATCAGCATTGAGCTTGTGCTAGGGATAAACAGAGAACTTCAGGCTGGAAGGATATCCATCTAACACTGGTATAATCTAACCTTTCATGAGTTGGCAGATGTCTTCCTGTTCCTCTTTTAAATTAATAACGGGGGTTTATTTAATGTTAATATTTTTGTAGAAGGCTATATAACTTCCTTTAGACAAAAAGTGATCATTCTCCAACTTTTCAACATGAATATTTTTCTGTTCAGTTCTACTCACAAGTAAAAAGCACACAAACACTGACAACGCTCCACATTTTTCCCTTCCATTCAATACCATTCAAATTAAAGACTGAAGTCTTGCATTTGAAAAAATAAATTAATTCAATACGGTCAATGCAAAAAGCTCCATTATAGCACTAATTCACTACTATTACAGTGGCCTAATAGAACATTGTACATTTTAACAGACAGCCACAGTATTTTACACTGCACTGTTTTCTTCCACACAGATTACAATGCAAGCAAACTAATCTTTTTCTCTGTCATTCCAACCTCAGGGACTCACTGAAAAAAAAAAGATTTCTATTCCGTGCTAGGGAAGTGGGCAGGCATTTGGTCTTTTGGGAAGAAAAATGATGAGTGAATAGGTGCTTTGTTTACCATGAGAGACTCTTCTTGAAGGGCAGAAGAGGGGAAAAACCCCAAAGAGGAAAGCCTTTGGAACTAGCACAAGTCAGCTGCTTTTACTAGGAAACACTGAACACTGCACAGTGACAGAAGTGCTTCCTCCATCTAAGCATTCCCCAAGGCCAAAAAAAAAAAGTCTATTCTGCAGATTAATAAAATCTGTGATCTAATGTGATTAACATAAATCACATTACATGCTAAAGTTCCTCTGACATTAAAAATATTTGCTGGACAAAAATATAGCCTTTTTAAGAAAACAGGATTTTCCCCTGGAATAATACAGCAACTGTAAAAACAGACAAACAAAATAGCCTAACTGTTCCCCAGAAGTGACTTTCAAATCACCAGCACATTCGCCCCGATGGCGGGACATGCCATTAACATAATCAATAAATTGGCACGAGCCCCAGAGGCATATCAACAGCCTCGCACGGAGACAACACATAAGCTAAAAGCTGGTCAGGAAGCTACCAAGACATTTCCTGTTTTCTTCTGGAATTTTTATTTGCTTCACAGGCATCTGCACAAACGTACGCAGGGAGGCCATGAGAAATCAGGAAACTAAGACATAATGCATTGATGTCTTTTCCCTTCAAATAAATTTGTTTGGGAAAAAAAACTGCAATAGTGATTAAGAGCTGTCTTACAAAAACACAGTTAATTAAGAGAAAGAAAAAAGAAATTGAGAAAAAGCAACATGGTTCAAGGTACAAGCAATTGCTAGAAGTGTGGGTTACACTCTGACTCCCAGTGACAGTTCACTTTGATTCAAAATGAATCTCTTCCTCCTCACTAAAGTTTTAGGGACCACTTCCATGTCCTCTCAAAAAAATAAAAATAAAGTTTGAAGAATGGCCTAGACCTAGGACACTAAAAATAAGCCTTCTATCCCATCTTTAGAGAGCACAATAATAAAAAGAGCTTTGCCTTTCTATAGTAACTGTCTATGGAAAGACATCCACCTAACTTTAGCATACAACAGAGATATGTTATTCTAATAGGCAAAGAATTATAAGAAGAATGCTTCTCTCTTTTATGCTACCATGTCTTGAAAACATGAGACTGTGCACGTCTGGTTCTAATTTTACTTACTGTGATGAGATTGAAGTATGACTATACTGCATTCATTCTAACTTACATCAGTTTATGAAAACCAGAATCAAACAATGATTTCTACCTACAGTGCAATGTATTGTACTAATGTTATGTTATCCTGATCTCAGTAAGATATATCTTTCTTTTTATCAGCTTACACACACCATAAATTTTATTTTATTTAGAGATTTTGGAAATAATTAAGATTTTTTTATCTCAAATTATGTAAGTTCTTTCAACTGAAGCTTATTATAGAATAAGTAAAAGGTTATCCCACAGCGTTACTAAAATCCTTTGCAAAAGAATGTTGTTTACTGGTTTTCAAATGTAAAACAACAGCCAAGTATAAGCACATAAAAGGCTCCAGGAAACTAAAATAGTATTAAACAAGCAAACTTAGGATAGAAACAGCATCAAAACCTGTCAGTTATGTTCTTATTGCCTTTTTCTGTTCTTGTTTAGCGTGCAATTAACAAATACACCACTTCCTCTCTGCTAACAGCCTAAGGAGCTTAAGCTGTTAATAGTGCAGCAGTGAATGACTTGAGTGGTACAACATTCCTGTCTTTATCTTTAAAATGACAACAAGTTGGTGATTTACGATCCCCTTAATTCCTTTACAATCACTGGTCAAATGTACTGTGACCAATCCAGCTTTGCAAGATCACATGAGGAAAGAAGTTACTGTACATGGAATTACGTTATGCACCTTCACACTATGCTGTCATCCCAAATGTCTTGAAGAGTTACTGAACTGAGATAAGAGCTCAGTATATAACAGCTGGGTTCACATAGTTCCCCTTACTGTTTGTGAAAGAAAATGGTTAAAAGGCACAATGACTTATATTTCTTTGTTGCTGTTTAGACCAGTATGTAGACAAACTATACAGCATTTTGAAAATGATACATAAGAACCTGAGAATGCCTGAGTGTAAAGAACTTTCCTTCAATAATATATCACTTGCTCTAATATAAAATCTATTCCATTTTAATAACATTTCTATTTAGTTCATTAATTCATATGATTGCAAATCAACTCTAATTATCAGATTTTGAATAAGGCTAATAAGAATACATAGCAGAAACTTCATCATCTAGACATTTAAATAGATAAAAAAAAATAAAATTTTAATTAGCCTCCACAATTCCCATCTTAAAATAATGTGTAATGAAAGACTGAATTCAAACACAAGCACAAACCTGCTTACACGTCAAGCAAAATTTCAGCCTATAAACATTCATATTTATTTATACTAGGATAATACCAAGAAGTCATAGGCTAGGATACAGAATCCGCCTTACTATTTCAGCACTGTCATAATCCAAAGAAAGCCATAGAAGTCTCTAGTCTAAACTATCATCAAGCTCTATATTTGTATATAGTAATCAGAAAAGTCTACAGCCTGTTAAAGTGTTTGGAAAGCAAAAATAAAGAGACAGGCAGCATTTCAGTTAGTCCAGTTACCAGATGTGTAGTTCCAGTAACCAGGACATAAACTGACTAGAATTTCATCTTGGGCTAACAAACAGAAGGCAATGAAGCATTTTGAATGAACTGGCCAATTAATATTGCCATTTCTGAGCTGTTATCTTGTGTATCATGACTGGGAGTCATTGCATACACCCAGTAGAAATAAGATCTGCTGAACTTACCCTGCAAAAAGAGACTGACTATTAAGGTAGCCCAAAAAAAGAATCCACAAATGCAACCGCAGACACTTACCCAGCAGGGCATTGCGCCCATTGTCATCTGGCAGGAATCTTTTATCCACAGCACACACTAAAAGATGGTCAGGTAAATTTGGTGACTTTGCACCAACAAGTAAAAACCCTGATGGTACCTCAATATGCTCATTGGAAATTGAAACCAATCTCAAATCTTTACCAGCCTGGCAGAAACCTAGAAAAAAAAATCAATTCAACGTATTTTAAGATGAGAAGATATTTTGTTTAAATGCTCACATTTGTCTTCATTAAATAATTATTTATTTATTTATTTACTATGAAGTGCAAAGTTATATCCTCTGAATTCAAGGGCAAGCTAAGAGATAATTTTCTTCCATGCCTTTTGGTTTTTGGTCAGCTGTAAAAAAATCCTTACAGTAAAATAAGCAAACTATGGTGATGTTGCGCAGACTAAATATTTATGGAACTATTTACCACCATAATCACAATTTAAGTCATACATTTAAGAACAAAAATAATGGTTCTTAATATCTAGTGAATTGCACTGGCTTTTCCTGTTTGGAGAGAATTTTTCTTTTACAGCATCATGAGAAGAGGTGCACTTTAAGTAGTAAAATGTGATAATAAAGCCATAAAAAATATGATATTCATTTTAGTGAATGTTATGCTTGCATAATCAACTCTTTGAAGGTCAAATTGCATAAAAGAACAACAGTTCTGTCCTCATGCCAAATGCCTATCTGACTCCCTCAACAAACAAAATACAAGAGCAATCAAAGTTTCCAGTTTTGTCTAGCAGATAATGAACACTGACATTTTAGGATCTTTACATAACATAAATCATTTCATTCTGATTTGGGGAGGGCCCTGATTCTACCCTTTTGGGTATCTCTAATAAAATATTTAATACATTTCTTACCATCAGTAGTGCAACAACCTTCTGGAGGAGGCTTCATCTGGTAAGAAATAGGAGGACTATTTGATTCTGAACCTTCTTCCTCCTCCTCCTCTTCCTCTTCCTCATTATCTGCTCTGCTGCCTGCTACAAATTATCATAGCATAAATTACTCTTTGAAAACAGATAGTGCTGGCAACAACAAATTAATGAATGAACAGAATGACCCAGTTAATATAAATTAACTGGGTTCTCTCTCTATTTTTGACAAAGACTTCAGTCTTATCACCTGATAAGGTATCACAAATATCACAAAAGATATTTGCTGTTTCCTTAACATTCCAACTTTATGCTTATATGTTTTTATGCTTATAATAGAATGTGTCTTTCCTAAAAAATAAAACCTATAGCCCTTATACAAAAAAGCTTCAAAAGCATGACGCTAGAGCACCTGAAAAAATAAAAGGCTAAAGAGAAAATAAAAAGACGCCTTAATTTATTATTTTTTAAATTTCATTAACTTGAAAGCAACCTCATGATCTTTATTAGAGGCTAGTTTTTGAACTCTTGCTATTCACAATAATTGAACTGTGTCCTGTATTTACAAAAATGACATCCAATATAAAAAACAAAGTTACTACTTCTTAGCACTTTAAAATGTCCTGGTTACTGTCCATGCAAAGATTTTATTAGGTACTGACCGTGTCCTCGATGTTGCACAGGAAACTGAAGAGATGGTTCCTGCTTGAAACTAGGTTTACTACAAATGACACCAAGATAAGGACACCTAATTTTGAGGCGGGCTCTCTCCTACCAGAACCCAATGCACTGAGTAAGGCACTGTGCAGCTCCCTGTACATTGTCAAGGGAAGGGACATGCCCAGGAACATGTTTCACAGAAATTTGTGCATGGACTGTGCTGCTCAAGAGAAAACCAATACTAAATGCTGAAGAGCCTGCATGATTTAGGCTTCAACTTGCAGGCAGCCTGAGTTGCTGCTTCTGCTGCAGCCACCTTGCTGGAGTGCTGGTTGCCTAAGTCAACATTTTTACCTGATAGCTTGCTTCCTGGAGAGTTCCCTTGGGATATGAGAATCCCATGTTCAAATCCTTCCTCTAACTCAACAGATGGCAAAACAATTCCAGTTGTTCATATTCTCAGTGATGTTTCAGTCTCTCAACTAAAGACTATTTCTTTCTCTCTCTGCATTCATCAGACAGTTACGTTCTCAGTGATGTTTCAGTCTCTCAACTAGAGACTATTTCAGGCGCAATAGAACAGCTTCAGCAGAACCTACTGAGAAATGACCCATCCTCTCTTTGGCTAGGACATTCCTGGCAAATGGGAAAAGTGGAACTAGATAGTAAATGGGAAGAATGCCTCTGTGGACAAGACAGAAAATAAATGAAACCAGATCTAAAATGATACATGATAGAGACAGGAGAAAAGTATGTAGTGAATACCAGCAAGGTAGGATTCCAGCTTTTTGGTACTGCTACTATAGGGACATGCCTGCAGCAAATAAGTAGAGAGACTGAGTTTGGTGATAAGGGGTTCTGTATACTTGAGCATCAGATAGAAGTTGAATAGCTGTCTGGATTTGTGCAACTAAAATAGCAGTTAGGCTCCTACAGTCTTCTGTGGTTCTAGCTTCTAGTATTGAAACAGAAAGACAGCGAAGCACACTGTAGTCACCCTCCAACGCTCAGGGTCAACTGGACACACTAGCATTGCCGCAACCTACTTTCAATCAGGCACTCAGAACAGGATATTTATTAAGGATTTTTTTTCCTGTGACCCTCCTTAAAATAAGTTTTATTGAGAAATGAATGTAGAATCACCTAAACAAATACTGCAGAATAAATGAGTAGCAAGGGAGGAGGCTGAAGAAAGAAAATCCAGAGTTTGGAAGCTTGCTTCTGAAGGTTATTAAGACTTCCACCCCAATCTAGAAGAACATTTGAAGGGCATGTTTACTTTTAAGTATCTCAACAGCAGGCTTGAGGTCTGGGGCACACAGATAAGGGCAGAATTTTAAACAATACAACTTTATGAAAGTAGAGCAAAGACAAAAAAGCTGAAAGTGAACAAATGGAGAAGTGAAGCTCTCAGTCTTTACTACTTAATCAGGCAAGTATTATGTGTTTTGATTTTATGACAATTAATATCTAAGTGCAACCAAAAAGGGGTAAATGTGGCTCTCCTCTTTCTTCACACTTCCAGCCAGGAGATTGTCTTTTCTGTCTGCACCAGCTCTGACACTTTCTGGAGCTGAGCTTTTCAGCTTGCTAACCCATCAGGAAAAAAAGCATCAAAGCCAGCATCAGACAAAAGTGAATAGGCTTTTTTGATGAATTTATTTATTTAATTAGCTCAGTGCAAGATTCAACAAATGCCAAAACAAATGCAAAGGGAGAAAATGGAAACACATGACCAGGAGAAATAGGGGAAGCAGGGGGTGGGATTTCCCTCTTTGGGCAGTAGTAAACTGTTGAATTGGTTCAGTCATAACCCTTAATTTCACATCAAAAGAGAGACAGAGTTAAGAACTTGAAGCAGAGATTAAGAAAGGAAAGAGCTACACCTCTTTCAGATCAAGAATGAAAAGAGTACAAGAGCAAATACAAAAGAAATAGTTTCTGTCACCTCTAATGGATGTCACTTGGGCTTCCGCTGCTTCTTTTAATATAGATCTACATTTTCTGGTTAGACATCAAAATTTACATTTCAGTGATTTTTTAAGAAACTTTTAGTTTTTAAAGCTGGGGCCCTTCAAACAACTGTATATTTTCACATTTCTGTTTACATCTTCTTTTTTTAAGCAGTCCAAACAGAATACACAATCAAACACTGAAAATTGGAGACAAGATGATGGTAAAAGTAGACTCAATCATAGCTCTTCTTTTTTTATATTACAGTATTAGGCAGAATTAGTCATGTATCTAGTCGATGTATCTAGATATAATGCCATTAAACTAACAGACGTATTATGAAGATTTTGTCCAGGTTTATTGTCTTTAAATCTATTCATAGATGGAATAGCATATCATTATCTTTCTTTAAAGAACTACTTCGGAAGTTTCAGAAAGCATTTATTGTATCTGTAAATTCATACAATTGTAATTATCATTTTTGTATCTTAATTAAGAAATTTCATATGGAACATTCTTCTCTCCCTAAGGCATAATGCAAATTATAAAGCCTGAAAACATTTCAATATTCATACAATATTATCTTACTAGAACTACTCAGAAAATAAAACTACTGCTAGAACTAATATTCCCAAACTGATTGCAGGATCAGGGCTTAGTCAACAGCCATAAAATACTCTGTGTTTACAAACACACAACCTCCCCTAAATGCAGATCAAGGAAGGAGTAATCACAGCGCAGCAGATCTATTTCTCTGCATTGTTTTGTGAAGCCAGTTCCTCTCCTGCTTACACTGAAGGCCCAGCAACATCAAAACATGCAGGGACTCACTGCATTTATATCATGGCTGGTCAAAGAAAGATAAAAATGAGAGGGGAGGACAAGGGTTTAATACAAAATCCCAAGGATGGCACTTCAGTTGCTTTCTGGCCCTCAGGGCATGGAGCTTCATGGAGCGAGAAGTGGAAAGCCCAAATTACAGTGATGGTAACACGTGTGATGCCAGCACGCAGACATCTCCCACCCCAGGAACCAGCGAAGAAAAGCTCCATTAAATGTACTGTCAGGGTCCCTCCAGACTGAAACATTCATGAAAGGAATGTTCTTCACTAAGCACTTGTGGGACTTCTTTTAATTAATTACAATTCAATTCGGTTTCCATTAACTGCAAAGGAAACAGAATCAGCCCTTAATGGCATGGAAAGTTCTTTGAAAACTTCCAGTGAAAGGAGTTAGGGGAGTGTGAAATTTCACTTTTGTCCCCAAACAAGGGCTCTTTTCCCGCAGCCCCTTCCCAGCCCATGTCATACTCCACCTGGTGACATCACACTTCGTTGCCATAGCAAAAGCTTAGGAAATCCTCATAGAAGAGGGAAAGATATAGATATATAGATACAGATGTGTGAAGCACAAATGTATATTTATTTTTATGTCCTATGTTAGCAGGGAACTAGGAGATGTAATTAATCATGTGAGCAGAACTCTTTATTGATGGAAATTTCTCTGCATTTAAAATGAGGTCTTAGTAAAGAGTTTAATCTTTGTAGAACGCTTGTATCACCTATCATTTCTTGGGATGATTGTTTTTTCCTGTTACAATGCACTATTACCCACTAAGCGTTTTTCATTACGTATTTATCTAAACTATCTTTAGCACGCTGTGAAAGGGTATGTAGGCCAGGGTAAAATAAATGAATCACAAATGGATTAATAACTGGTTAAATCATTAAATGTAGCCTTGCACCAGCAGGCCAGTTTTCTGCACATGCCAATAAACTCACAACCTCCCATTTTACCTCCAGATTTCATGTCTAAGAGCATAACAAACCACAGATTATATCATGAGTTTGCTTGTCAGATCTAAACTATACTGTTTTCAAGAAAAAAACCTCATCAAGTGAAGTTCTGAAAGCAGACTAAACACACACACACAAATTCACTGTGAAAACCTCTGTGTTAAATACTGATCTCAGTAGAGTCTACTGGAAAATAGAGCCTAAGTTTTCACCTGTGCAACCACAGTAATTAAAAATAAGTAACTGTAAACTTCTTGGTAAAAGGATACAAATATTCCTGCTGTATTTCTTCACAATGAAAAATACAAATAACATATTTCATTCATAAATCTTCCTTTTTTTTACCATCTTTTATGATGCAACTTTTCATAAATGTATAGCAAATTATAGAACAATAGATTTATGATCCAAATCTCCACACACTTCATATAATAATTCATAGTACTTTGATTTACATGTAAATAAATGTAAACAAGCAAATGACTTATCAAAATAAAAGGCAATGCATAATTTGTGTGTTTAATCCAATTCTAATAAACAAATAAAAAATGAATAAATATATATCTGTAGATTGTTTAAGTATTCACATAACTCTGAATAGTTTTTCTGCATTCTAATTTGAAATATTCATGCTGACTTTTGGGAAAGCAAAGAGCAGGATGATTTTTGAGCAGAAACATAAATTCCACAATGTCCTACCTTCTAGTGAAGAAAGTTGCTGCTCAGCTTCCAAATACAGCTGAGAAAAGATTGGTCTGGGAACTAAGTTGTTTGAGCGGAGAGAGGCCTCAATAGAATTATGCAAAACTTCTTCAAATCTTGTCGTCTTGAGCTGACCCGCATAAGAATTTCCCATCTTCTCAAAGAAAATAAAAAGATAAGAAGGAAAAAAAAAATTCAATTTTAGTACTCGGAACTCGATCACTGCATGTTGATGTCAGACTACAACATTTCTCATGAAAGAGAGGAGCTTCATTGTCCACAAAGAAAGGCAAAGCAAAAGAGCATTGACTGCAGCAGGCACCGAGCAGATCCTGCTGGTAAATTACAGGAAGTTATCTAAAAGTAACAGCTTTCGGTAATTCAGTAGAAAAGCAGCAAGCTTTGACACCTTCTTGAAGATGTGCCTAGAAATCTGCTGCTAGTAATTCCTTGTCTTATGTAGCAATTGAGGAGATGCGTTTTCAATAGCCAGCAATCTCATCTGTAAAACACCCTTTTTGTTTCATATTATTTGAACAGGAAAGAAAAAAAAAAAGAGGAATTTGGGGATAAAAAGAAGAAGGAATTTGAGGATAGCAGTTTTGTGGATTTATCTTAGTGTGGCCCATCATGACTGAAAACTCATGGCTAAAGCAGATATCTTTTATAGGTGTTGTTTCATAAATATAATAGCATTGCCACAACTCATATCCCGTGAAAGATAATAGTTTTTTCTTCCCACCTTAAACAAATTTCCTCTAAGCATATTTTTCAGAACAAGGTATATCCAGTATCTATTTGATTTTCCAATTAATTATGAGGGTTTTTTTTTATTAGTGAAACAGCATAATTTACTCATTCTGACACTGAGGAGTCGGTCTGATCCAGCTGGATATCCCAGTAGTTCACTTCCCACGTACTTATCCGCTGCCTGCTTTCCGCAGTGAATACAATGAGCTGGTATGACCAAAAGCCATGTCAGCTTTTTTTTTTCTATTACAAAGTAGCTCTTGCCCTGGGCCCCATGTCCTTTCCCTCCTCAAGTAACTGTGAATGGAAAGCATGAAACGCTTCCTGTTTGTGGCAGTAATTCTTAAACACTGAGCAGCCCCTCCTTGGCACCGGGTACCGCCTGGGAAATGAGCCTGTCGGGAAGCATCCTGCAGGAATCACTCAAGCAAAGAAAAACGACCGTGAGCAAACCAAGCCACATACCAGTCTGAAAGGAACAACACACAAACTTGCCTACTTTGGGTATCTTTTTATGACTTTACAAACAGTATTTTATATCTATAATCATATCTTTGTATAATTTTGAGCGTCTTGTTACGTTAAGATTAGATGCAGTATTAACACGAATCAGAAAACAATGCAGGTAGCATTTAAGAACATAGTCCAGAAAAAGAGCAGGCAATACTGACAAAACATCTAAGCATGTGCACAAGTGGAAACACAAAATTGTAATGGGTGGCTTGGATGAAATTAATAGTGTATCACTTTGCTGAAGGGTGAAAGGGAAGCTGCAAAAAAAAGCAAGTTATCTACCTTCAGTGCTAACATGGAAGCCTATTTTCAATATGACCATGCCAAGGAAACTAGTATATCAGGTTATAAACTATGCAGGGAATTGATGGATGCTTGCATGCACGCATACATGCATGATTTCAAATTTCCTTACTTCTTGAAAAACTTAATTAAAGCACATGAAAAATAAAAAGTTTTTTAAGGTATGTGAAAATTCTTTGCAGAATTCATTATAAAGCTATAAATCAAGAGCAAGACACAACATTTTAAGGCAATTCGAAAGCATTACCACATAAATATCCCCCCCAAACCGCTTTATGCAATGAGGAATGAAGAGAACAGATATACCATTTACTGGGAGCTAACATACACTTCAGAATTTCTAGAGGCCACTGGTGGGCAAAACAGAAATACTTCTTCAAACAGTATTCCACAAAACAGCATCATAGAGTCCGACCTGACATAACATATCTGTAATCAGTGTAATCAGTGAAGATCAAGTTAACTATGCAAAGTGAAAATCCTCAAACCCTGTGCAACACAGGCATTTTTGGCTTTATACTTTCTGGGTTTGTCTACCCTGGCTTTTGCGCATCTATGATATGTGGGGAATCTTACAATCATATACGACTGAAATACCTTAGAAAACAGGCTGGTCACAATCATAATGTCAGGAACATGCGCTGGAAGATGTGATGACGTTTTAGAGTGATTTTACACAGTCAGACACCTTTGAAACCAGAAAATGTGCATTGCAGGAGCTTTTTTGACAGTGTTAGCCCTTGCCATTCAGAGCCCTGTTAATTCACTCAGCTGCAGTAGGGATGACTTCTATCAAGAAAGGGAGAAGCTGTTTTTCACTGGTTTCGAGATGGTTGACATTCTCTCTTTCCTTAAAAGATACTCAGACTGAGCTATCTGAATTGTAAATTGCTGACTCCTTGGCACCAGGAAGCAAAGGCTTTGAGCCCTATTTTTCTTCTCAATGAACTCAACGTTCCCAGCCCAGATTTATGTCTCTCTTGGATACATGTGGGTGGCACAGGATAAGGTTTCAAATGCTTGTGAAATTTCAAGCCATGAACATAGACAGGGACCCCAATATATTAAAAAGGGTGCGGGGGGGGGCACAGCAGGATGGCCCTAAACATTAAATACAGATAAATCAATATCCTCCTTATCACACAGTCACTTTTCATGGAGAGCATGCAGGGAAAATTACTATCCACTAAAAAGGAAAAGAAGGAAGACCTGGAAGAACTGGTTAAAGCCATGATAAAAAAGAGCTAAAATGCACCGAAAGCACATCAGCACCTAAGAAATGATTGCAGATATAAATGAAGCAGCTCATAGCTAATGCTGTTAAATAGAGATGCCAAGCTCAGGCCTCCTGATATAGGAATCTAAAGAGAACAGACCTCAATTTCCCAACAAAGATCCCTGCTTGTAACAGTGATTTCATGATGAGGAAGAGCAGGGATCTGATTAAGAGTTAATGTTTTGGTCTCCAGAAAAAGATTCTAATTCAAGCTCAGCTCCTGTTTAGTCTCAGCTCCTGTTTAGTCTCTTTTTACTCAGATTTTAACGAAGAAGCAAATTATCTGAACTGTTCTGTTGTGGCCTATACTGCAGGTCTGGGATTTATAAAAGGAGTTCAGTCTCAGCCAGGAGGAGACCCACCAAAAGAGCCATGATGGTTGTTGGTCATGTTAATGCAGGGGGATCGCCAGGAGCAACAGGACATACAGCCCTGGTACCTGACATGGGATGCTTGGGGAAAGCTCTTTTGGTTAATGGAAAGCTGTAACCACCTCTGACTCTTCAGAGTGGCTGTCTGCAAAGGACCATTATGATTTTGTGAAGACTGAAGATCTAGCAAAACAACTCTGCACAAAAAATAGCCATACATCTACGACTTCAGAAAAGGCATGAACTTTAGAGAGTGGAGGTTAACTAAGGATTTGAGTAATTCCCATTGAAATACCTTGAATATTATGTTCAGTTTGGGGCCTCTCACTACAAGAAAGATATTGAGGTGCTGGAGCATGTCCGAAGAAGCACAACAAAGTTGGCGTAGGGGCACGGACCTTATGGGTTTATTTAGTCTGGAGAAGAGGAGGCTCAGGAGACCTTATCACTCTCTACAGCTACCTGAAAGGAGGTTGTAGTGAGGCAGGGGTCGATCTCCTCTCCAGAATAACTACTGATATCACAAGAGAAAATGGCCTCAAGTTGCACCAGAGGAGGGTCAGGTTGGATATTAGGAAAAATTTCTACAGAGAAAGAATAGCCAAGCATTGGAACAGGCTGCCCAAGGAAGTGGTGGAGTCACCATCCCTGGCAGTGTTCAAGAAACGTGTAGATGAGGCACTGAGGGACACGATTTAGCAGGCATGGTGCTGAAGGGCTTATGGTTGGACTTGATCTTGAAGGTCTTTTCCAACCATAAAGATTCCATGATTCTGTGAAACAGATTGCTAAAGAAAGTCTGTCTTTCTAAAGAAATTCTGTCCCTGACTTTTAAAGATGCTGTTCAAATCGCAAATTCAGTCTTAGATAGGACTTTTAAATTATTACAAGAACAATTTTATTTTAAGATTTTTTTTTTTGCATTGTAATTGCACCCTCCTCCCAAAGACTCAGCAGCATCCAAGACACAGCAGAATGATTCCTTACCAAGACTCAAGACTGTTTTAGGAACAAATAATACACAGTTTGGATCTTCACTAATAAATCACAGAATCGCAGAATCACAGAATGATTTAGGTCGGAAGGGACCTCTAGAGATCATCTGGTCCAGGCCCCCTGCTCAAGCAATATTATATGTTATGTCTCTCCTAATAGTCTCAAAAACAAGGTGCCAAAACGCTATCCAAAATGCCTTGGGAGAAAAGAGGGCTGAGAAGAAAGATGGTTATGCTGTAACACTAGAATAGAGAAAACTTTTTAAATATATCTTTTTATTTGAGATCACTTCCAGAGCAGTATTTCTTTTAATGATTTCCATCAAAAGTTTAAAAATGGGTTTGACTTTTTGCTGTTGGTCTTACTCAGACCGAAAAAAAATTGACACTTCAAAAGTTGCTGAGAAATAAAATGATCCTCTGCTTAGCTCAGCTCTATAGTGCTAATAAAATTAATATCATTAGCTACTTACAAATCTGCTGGTTGAAACCCACTTCTCTAGTGAAGCAATTTGTTCCACAGGAATAAAGCTGTCAAGTCATTTCAAAATCTATGCTCAATTTGTGTTTCACATATGAATAAGGTTATAGCAGTTCACTGGGCCCCATTTGGCTATTACATTTTAAAAGCAGCATTAAAGCTTTAACTTCAACCACAGCTATCTCTGCCAGGAATTCCAGCTCCTTTTCTGTTACTAGATCTTAGTACTCATATATCTCCTGTTAAATTACATTAGAAATGTTATCTACAAAACAGATCAAATTAAGCTTAATGGTTTCCTAATAATGCCATTTTGGAAAGTAGTTCGTGATTAAACACAGACACTCTGATTAAGGTTGATGACAGGTCATAGAGAACATAATCCCACCATCTCTATACAGCCAAGAACAATTCTGCTACTGTTTCCATAAAGACTTCCATAAAGCATACTGCAAGACTACTCGCATCTCTTCTCCCTTCTCCTTTTGCTCTTGCTTTTATTTTTTATCTCACATCTTATTTTGACTTTGAAATTCAGGGTGGCTGTAGACACAGGATTTCTCCTGCACTCCTAGTGAGATGATTTCCTCGTGTTTCTAAGCAACAGGTTCTTGGAAGGAGAGTTCACATGGAGAGGGGCCAAGCTTTCAAGTGCACTAGGAGAATGAGCTCGGAAGTGGGAAGTAATCACTGGGCTTTTTGCAACTTTAGATTCCAGATCAAATTGCTTTTGTTGTAATCACTGAAATCACTTCTCTCACTCACTTCATAAGTAAATAATGAGATGTGTTTCTTATCAGGAGATTGCTGCAGACACTAATACAGACACTTTTGCAATGAAATGAAATATATGCACTTTGCCCCATCTTTTGAAAAATCAAGCCCATTTGTTAACTACCCTCTGTGCTCTTGGAAAAAATCCCACAGATCCATATCAAAGGGATGAAAAACAGATTTGGTGGAGTAAATGTTCAGCAATCTCAGCAAAAAGAAGGGTAAAAAGTTACTGCTTCTTTTCTTCAAGTAAATAGTAATTCAAACTATTTAATGAATAACCCTTAAATGCAAATATTTCACAACTATTTTGGCCATTGGGAAGGGAAACTTCAGTTAAAGCCAAATATTTTATTATTTTAATGGAATTTCTCAATTGTAAAACAACTAGCAATACTTTTGAGGAGAAAGCATTCACTTTTTAATGAAGACTATAATTCCTGTGGGGAATAGTAGCAAAAATAATAAATGATTATTTTCTACAGGAAATAAAAATAATTAAAAAACCTTTCCAGACTACCTCTACAAAACCAAAAAAAAAGTATTTATAAATTTCCCAAGCATATTCAGCTTTAGTTTGAACCAAAGCTGAGCTAAAGCTCAACTAAGTTCAAAGCAATCTAACTTGCCATAAACCCATTAAAATATATGGCTATGTATAGGTTTGGAGATCTGGGCTAAGGTATGTTGGCAATTTAGTAAGAAGGAATCTAAGCTGTGACAGCCTACATTGTAGTTTTCTGGGGAAACAGAAAACTCCAATTGCAACCAGATTCCTTTAATTATTTAGGGATGAAAGGCTGCTTTGATTTTAACACGACAGATTAGTCTTCCTTTAAGAATACAGAAAATTTTAGCTTTCTTTGCCTTAAAATTTTCATGCTTAAAATCAACTTAGAGTTGATTTTTTTTTTTAGAAAAAAGAAATATTTAAAAGAATGATTGGCTTAAAAATTGTAGTCTATTTTAGCTTATCTTAATAAAGAGGAAACAATGCCTGACAAAGTTCTCATTGGTCGTAATAGAAAGCCTTCAGTGAAGCTGTGCTTCCTGTTGCTAACCTAATTTCAAGACAATCATAATTGGTGTCAGGATCAGATGTTTCATACACATGCATATCAGCAAAAAGAATTGGGGAGAAAACAACTGACCTTTTAGTAGGTAACTGAAAATCTATTATTAGTTTGCTTCTGAATCATAATTTTCACAGGAAATCTATTTTCAGCCATAATTATAACATTGATTTTTATTTACTTGCTTTTTTAGTTCAGGGTGTGTCTTCTTTCCACAGTCAATCACACATGTCATTCGTTATATATCGCAAATTGGGCTAACGAGCCATTTCTTGAAAAGCATATGTGGAGCCAGGTGGCAGTCCAGCATTGCAATAACACAGCAGACTAAGCCTAATATATGATATGGCAATAAATACATTTAGGCAATGGCACTGCATCCTGTTAATGCTTTCGCATACCTCCCTGCAGGAAACGCTGTATTCTGATGCAGATTTCTTTGATTTTCCTGCAAGATCTCATAAACTTTGCAGGTGTTACTGGAGAGAAAATCCCTTATCAGCAGTTTCCACTGCAGTTCAGCTGCTGCACTTTACTATTTCTCCAGCCCTGGATCCTGACCCTATGGCTGGTCAGGCAGCTCTGCCTTGGCTCCCATTAGGCTTTTGTGCCTTGCTTTGATCAGCTCCTGGCTTTGGATGAAAGCAATTCTTTTAGAGACCACCTTCAAACTCTCTTTTAAAAAAAAAAAAAAAAAAAGAGAGAGAGAGAAAAAGAATTACATACATAAAACCAATTGAGCTCGTTAAGCAGCAGGAAGAAGCCAAGCAGAGGGAGGAGACAGGGAGGGAAGGGGGTGCCACAAATCAACACGAGGAAGCGATGATCAAAGTGGCAAGTGGAAAATTAGTAAAAAATGTTCCCTAAGTCGTCCAGGTCTGGGTCATCTTCCTTCCCAGCTATTACTCAGGAGAGAACTGCGACTCCCTTTCCAAGAATCCTCTCACACATTTGCTCTGCACCCTCCTGTACGGCTGACTTGAGATCTCAGTAAAGCAGAGAAGACTGGCAAGCCAGAAGGAGAGGGATTATCCATTATCCAGAAATGCATGCTTTTCAAAGAAATTATTAAGAAATTACCATGTTATATCATTTTTTCTTCATATTACTGGTGCTAGGGGACCAGGTTGGGGAGTCTCCTCAGAGTCCAAGAGCTAGTATACAAAAAGTAATTCTGAACTAGTTAAAGAACTATAGCGAAAATAATTTTAAACTGGCAAAAGGTTAATTTTTGAGCCATCTCAAAACCTGACTTGTCTCTCTCTGTAATGTAAGCCTACCCCTCTAGACTGATTCCTGGAGGCAGTGCCACATGCACGTGAGAAGAGCAGGACATGCTGCTTAAAGACACGTTGGAGGCTGCTTTTTCAGGGCAGCTGAAGCACGGGCTGATCTCCATGGGCTTCCATGGGCTGCAGTTTCAGAGGCAGAGAAGGCCCTGATCCAAAGAGAGATTTTTACTGATTATATCTAGCTATGCTAGACCTTGATCATGTTTTCTATATAATCAATAAAAAGCAGACAAAAATACAGTGGGAGCAGTCAAAAATATCTTCTTACTATTTGTGACTAAACTGCTGTAGAACTTTAATGAAGGATAGCAAATACACCTCTAGACACCTATTTCACTGAAAATTACAATTCAACATGAGGAGAGCTGTCCTACATGGATTATACTTTAAAAGTATATTAAATAAGAAACATCTATAAATATAAATATGCAACCAGGAAGGTCTGGAACAAGGAACTTTAGTTAGAGAACCAGTACAAAGCTCACAATTCAGCCATTAAAAATATGAATTTAACAGAATTTTAGATCTGGAATATGAGCTATTGTTTTATGGACTGAAAAATATAAAGTATTCTGTATTTTACGAAGTATCTCCAAGTTTCCATGAGACAGAATTACTCACCCCCAAAAGAGAAAGTAAATGGCTATACAGAAGATAACCAAAATGCAGACAAATGCATATACTTAAAACACAAAAATCCTCTCTCAGTTGCAGCATTTGCACAGTAACAAATAATATTGTGTGAGAACTAATACTAGAGTGTGAGAACTTCCACCTCACACACTAATATTTTCATTAAACATAACAGTATTTTTCAGCATGGCAATCCTGCTTATATAACAAAAAATATACTGTACCGTTTGGAAAGCACGTGCTCCTCACTCACATCCAGTAAGTCACTGCCAAAGTTTCACATTCTGACTGTACTGCTGGGCATCTTACCCCTGCGGTAACTGCGAGTGTTCATATCGTTATGGAGATTTCCTTTTGATTAAAAACCATCTGCTGCTGGGTGAAGTGGTTGGGGCACTTAAGGCTCCTGAGTCAGCAGTGTTCGCAACTGAACAACTCACTGAGGTCGCCGTGACACGAACACCCGCCTGCCACAGCAGAGCACAGGAAGGTTTCAAAGCTATCTGTTCTGCAGCTCCAGCAAAAACAAAGTAATAAGACCGCGGTATAACCTGGCAAGCTGTTCTCTAATTTGTGTGCCTGCTCCGCTAGATGATAAATGGTATGACTTGATGTCTTATTAATACAAAAGTGTTGTGCTGGGTCACGGTGCTCCTGGTCAGGTACATATCAATCTATCAGTCTGAAGCATTATTATTAACGTCAACGGTTTTGTTGCTGGGTTCTGGAAGGATTGAAGGTGGGCTTTTTATTTCATAAGAAATAGAAGGGTTTTTTTGCATTATATAGATAACAAAGCAAATAAAGCATAAGTTGTATACTTTAAGTACTTTATTTTGCTAGCAGAAGGGAAGATTAACAGAATGGAAATTAGATATGCAGCAATATTAGCATTATGTTGGTATACTGTATCTTCTCTATAAAAAGGATAGGAAATCAAAACTGTTTGGGAGATTATGGGCAATACAAAAAACAGCTATTATACCATATATAAGGGGACACCGCAACTTTTAAAACACACAACTATCGCACATGCACAGGGCAGATTTATTTCTGAGAAATATGTATTTCTCAAACATTTCCCTAAGTCTCATATTGTGGCATATCAACTTCAGCCGATGAAAGATACTGTTTTGAAAATTGAGTTTTCTTTTTCCTATGATTTCAAGTCATGAAATATTGATACACGCACATGATTTTAAATTTAGTCAATATGAATGGAAACAGTAAAATTAAGCAAACATCTAAAGGCTTGGTGTGCCTAATGCACTGAACAATGCAAGCACTATTTATTTTTGTACATTTTCCTTTCAGTTTGTATATAACTATTCTCAGCAGTTTCATCATTGGCTCAAGCTGCTCTAAACTTACATTATGGATGTCTCTCACTCTTGGCCATATATCTCCTCTCTTGTTCAGTGGCACAGTTCAGACCAATCTGGTTAAAAACCATTTCTATAGGGTTATGTTCAGCTATATCAGCTTCCTCATCTAACTCCACATATAGTATATGAACACTAATATATGCAAAAGAAAAGGCCAAGGTAGGCTATGGATGATGGTGGGAGGACTTCTTTTTTCCAGAGACAATATAAAAATACCTTAACAATATTTAAAACATAAAACTGCACACGTAGATTGTCCGCCTTTAACATAAAGAGGAAGGAAATATTGAATTTTAAGACCCATTTGAGGAATCCCTTGGAAACTCAGGTGATAGCATTTTCACCCAGAATAATTTTTACATTAATTTAAACAAAGTATGAAGGAATGTGAAAAGGAAATCTTTAAAAGTAGTAGCAAGATAACCTGCCAAAGCAACTAGAAGTTGGAGAATTATTCTATATTTACTGCCAAACATACCTGCCCAGCAACTCCAGCATATTTATGAACTAAATGTCACTATGATGCTATGTAAATGCTGTCTCCAATGATGTCTAAGATGTCAAGGATAATGTACTTCCTGTTCCTAACTTTACACTGGGGTTGGGAAGCACAACACCATCCTAAAGAAGATCAGCGGATGATCATCTATGCTCTGTAGGTTTGCAGAAAAAGATATTAACCTGATTTTCAGTGGTAGATTGAAGAGAGTAAAAGCATTCTGTCTGCTTCAGATATAGGCATGGAGCAGGGAGGAAGAGGAAGGGCAAGAGGGCATAGAAGAGCCTATTGCATTTGATTAATACACAGACCAGAAATGTTACTGTCCAAAATCCAGGCAAATTGTTTGATTAATACCCAGAATGCCAGGAATTGGTGATGGACAAGAAAAATATATTTATGCAATCTTGCATATAGAATCACTGGGAGTTGGTTGGCATGTAGCTGCTGATGCATCTATCAAAAAAGCATTTGTCCATCTGCTGAAATGAGTGGCTGAATCCACACAGAATAAATGGTGAATATAAGTGATGAAAGGATGGAACAGTTGTTAGGGGAAAGCCAACTATATAATTATCCCAACAAACTGTATGTAAAATACATACATTGGACACCAAGTAGCTACTGAAAAAAATGTTTTTAACAGAAATTTACAGGCATATTGTCCAAAATTTGAGAATACTGGGATAGAAATGAAGCAAGATCTTAATCTCAAAGCACGGTCAAGCCCACCGGCAAAGTCAAGAAATGGCATGTCTATGGTTACGTCGACATTTCCTGGTAACTTGGCTTGCAGCTTGCTCCTGGCTCCTATCTCCTGAGTGTCTACACTGTATATTCGTTAGTTACTTGCAGGCATTCTAAGCTCAGCTGCAGCTCTGTGAATAGTTAGCTGAAAGTTCCCCTTACTCTACACTGTGTGGGCAAGACGGTGCTCCCACCACTCTACACAGTCCCCCTGTAGCTTCCCAACAGGCCGTCTGCCATCGCCTCCCTGCTGTCACTCCCGGCTTCGATCCATGCCCCGTGTGCTGTGCCATGAGGTCCCAAACAGGCCATTCTGCCCAGCTGAAACACTTGCTTCACGGTATTTTAGTCATTTGAACCCAAACATAATCCCCGTCCCATGTTCGTGCAAAAATCATGTTGCAGAGGCACCTAGCTCACGCAATGTGCCCTACAGATGCAGATGGTCCACTCTGAAAAATGCTGCTGTGCGTGAACGGAATAGGCAAGACCCATCATACAATATGGCCTCTGGGCTAGGGATTTCTCCAGGGGGCAACTGCATGTCCACAGAGGTGGAGCTGGTTCTCCTAGGGCAATAGCTGATGAGGGTTCTCAGATTTTTGGTTTTGGACTTTCTCTGCAAATTCTACTAAGTCCATTGCCTCCATCTTTTTCTATTGTATTTGTTCTGTGGCCTCGGTGTCCTTCTACTGTCCTTACTGGTTTTAAATTGGGGGATTAATCCACTTCTCTTAGAAGAGAACAGTTAGGCTACAAATTATGAGCTATCTTGACAGTGATGGCAAAAAGAAAAAAAAGTCAGGAGAATACTCTCTAATTTTTTTTTTAAAAAAAGTTTTTTAAAATTAAAAAAAAATAAAGGAAATGTGCAGGCATCTATTATGAAATTCCATAAAATGTGAATCAAACAGAAAGAATAAGTAGAGTAAGTATAATGAATTGGTATTTACAAAGTAATGGTGTATCTGGAATAGGATTTTCTTTCCTGTGGAAATGCATTCAAGGTTCACAATTAACTTCTTAAATACTGCCTTATACTTAAAATCATACAAATACTTCTTCATAGCACTGAATTTACAAATAATTTTATCAAGATAGCATATGATACTTAAAATTCGAGAAAAAAAATATTTAAAAGTTTAAAAAAGGCCGATTAAGTTTCATAAAATAAGCAAATGTTTCAACAATAAATGAGAAGAAAGCAAAAAAGAAAATGATGGAATTGAATACATACTTGCAAAAGAACTACAGAAGCCAATATGTTGCTATCTCTTGCTGATTCCTCCCACTGCACAGAAATTCAAGACTGAAAAAAAATTAAACGGGGTCACTCTGACCTCAAAGCAGGCAACAGACTTAATTACTCTACCAGGCAATGATGAATCATACCTAAGTGAACCTCCTCTTCCTTTTCCATAGAATGTGTTATTAATCAGACACATTGTTTTACAGCTGGTACAGCTTATGCCAGAGAAAGCCTTACTTTTGTCAGTAAGGACAAGAGGAACATTTCAGAATGTCACAACTGCTTCCTTGTTACCGTTACAGTAATAGAAGCTCTTGTTGCTTCCATATCTCACCCGCATTTCACATCTGTGGGATTTTTAATTGTGCACCGCACAAAAGAACCAATTAGTTGTCCAGTCATGCTGTAAAATATTACATGTGAAAAGAAAATCTGTGTTAAATCCTAAATAAGTGTTCAAAGGCCTTTGTGAAAAACTTAAAAGCTACAGCCTTACTGATACTTTGACAACTATTAACAGCTCTGATAGTTCCAAACACCTCTTTAAGAGTGTTCCTTCATCTCTAGTAATTGTTGTACTGGCAAAAAAAAGCTTAGAACCTTCTGGCTGAGTAACATCCAGCTGAGTGCTTAGAGAAACGGCTCTTAAGAACTCTCAACTTTCTTCCCTCTCGAGGCGACACAGCTCAAGCGGCACGATGCAGGACACCGTCTAGCACATTGGGTCAGGAGACAAGATGTAGCACCATCTGAGAGCCGAGGAACAGGCACATTACGTTCTGTCACCAACGTGGAGTGAAGCTAATTGCGCAAATCTTGTGATTTGATACACTTCTGTAACCCACTACCTTGTTTCACCTTCAAAGACAGCGACGATACCATTCCCCTGCAATCCTTTAAAGATACGCAATTTCCACTGCTATTTCCATGCTTTGTGCCTATTTCCAAACTTGCTATTTATTCACGTTCCCCGTCCTGATATATACTTAGGAAGGTATCGTGTCCACTTCTACTGAGGTTTTATTTCATACATGCAACTTGTTTCTTGTACATAACTTCAAGTGCATAACTTTGTTTTGAATCAAAACAAATGGAAAGCATGACTTGCTCTCACACATGTTCATTTTAACTACTGGGAGTCATTAGAGTTTCAATTTCTTTAGTGTGTCTTGGTTTAAACTATTTTTCTTAAGAATTCTTCCATCTGGTCACTTGAACTCGAAAATGATACTACTGCATTTCAGATGCAATAAATGGATAAATTCTGAAAAATGCCACATTTTCAGTTTCACTGAAATAAAAAATGTACCTTCTTAATTCTGAGATGCACCAGAAATCTCGGACTTTCTTTCTTCAGATCCTGGTTGATGTATCATAATTCCTGAACACCTCAGCATTTAATGACTTCTTTCTCCATTTCATTGTTGGAAAACTAAGGTACAGTTAGTAGTACAGTTAGTGCTACTGTAGTAGTACTTAGTACAGTTCCAAAAGGCACCCAGAAGTCATATCAAGTCACTTCATCTAAATATTTTAAGAGTTCAGCTCTTTCAGTCAAAGTCATTTCACTGGATCACCACATATTCTTCCATTTTGTTAAACCTATGGTTTAAATGCTGGTAGTTGTGTGGAGTTTGAAGGTTGGGAGAATTCAATCTTTCAGTTCTCTCTCATTCCACTTGGAAGAAACAAAAATAGGTGGAGCCAGTTAAAAAATGTACTTGAAAGACATTTTTGATAAAAAGTGGACTTTCTTCATTATTAAGGTAAGTGGCGCCAGACTTCTAAATTTCTAAATTATGCTTCTAAATTACAGTATACTATAGATTAAAAAAATACAGCTTTCCTCTCTCCTGTCATCTTTCTCTACAATTTCTCAATTAATTTGCAATAAGAATAATTAAGATCCAGATCCAGTAAGATAAAAAAGCTTCTGGTGAAACCTGATATTCTTTTTGACTGTCATATGAATAAATTTAGATGTTAACCGGAATTTCTGCTGATTTTCATTCACTAAAATATTGTATGCTCCAGTGAAAATTCATCATCTCTGAGACTTTCCATAAACATCAAGGAAACTGAAGACAAGCTTCTCATATATAATTTATTTAGCTAGTTACACAGCAAGCAACTTATTCCTGTGCTTCGCCAGATTCTCATAGTCACATAGTTCCACTGGTAAATATAAGAATGGATTTTTATGCTGAAAATCACTCACATCTACAAATGTTAAGAGGACTAGAACAACATAAGGCCAAAACAACACAAAACGCAGGGCCAAAAAAATAGCAACTCTCCAATATCCGTGAATGTGTCGCCTGGTTTCTTCTGCCATAGGGCCAGAGATTCTCGGTGTGACTCCAAGCAAAACCAGCTCAGGTCTGATGACACTTGTTAGCCACAACTACACTATAGGCTTTCAGGTCTACCTCTCCGTTTGAGGTAATACAGACATAAAGACACTGTTGAACTGACTGTCAATACAGAACTATTTTAATTGATACTACACGGCACCACTCACCATTGCAGTGTCCTGCAGTGTAAGTATTAAAAAACTGTGGAACAAATCCTTTTTTCAAAGGATCATTGAGAATGAAGATCATTGAGAATCAGACTGCAAAAGCAAAGGTCCTGCAAAATCTCTTTTAACTTAAAATTCTGAATATCCAAAATTTGACACTGAAATACCATGTCAGCCATATGTGAAAATCTTAACTTTGGGGGAAAAAAAAAGTCAAAATTTAAAAGGCAAATAAAGCATCTTTAACTAGAATATTTCCTCTTTTATCCTGAGAATTTCAACAAAGGAAATGCAGATTCCTGAAGTAAGACTGCTTGGTATAAGAGAGATGCAGAGCTCCTGGAGTGAGTTCAGCAAAGGGCATCTCTCCTCTGAGGAAAAGCTGAAAGAACTGTGACTCTCCAGGCTTTGGAAAAGACTTTTAGGAGCGATTTTTTTGATGTATATCAGTATACAAAGGGCGAGTGTAAAAGAGGATGGGGCCAGACCCTTTTCAGTGGTGTCCAGTGACAGGACAAGAGGGAACGGGCATAAACTGAAATGCAGGAAGTTCTGCTGAACATGAGGAAAAGCTTCCTTACTGTGAGGGTGACTCAGAACTTGCCCAGGTTGCCCAGAGAGGTTGTAAAATCTCCTTCCTTGGAGATATTCTAAATCCATCTGGATGCAATCTGGATGCTCTAGATGACCCTCCTTGAGCAGGGTGTTTGGACTAGATGATCTCCAGAGCTCTCTTCCAAACTCAACCCTCCTGTGATTCTGTAACTGGGGTTGCTCTTGTATTTTAATACCATCCACTGTACATTGCTCCTGCAGCAGAGAACAGTCTCTCATGCTTAAGAAAGATCTAAAGAACACAGTTCATGTGACTGGATGAAGGAATGGAATAGTGCTCGAAACAGACCGCATGAATGGTACAGAATGGTATGTCTGAAATACCACAGCTGGGCATTTTGTACCGATCAACATTTTACGAACAAGCTGTTATACAACAGCAAAATATTTTGCTTGAAGGGGTGACTATTCCACATCTGCCAGCAAACATATATTCTGTAATTATGCATGCTGTATATTTTACACATAGATTTCAAAAGTAGTAAATTTTTTTGAAGGATTGTCTTCTTCCTAAACTTTTTATAAAGGCTCTTTCAAAAAAATATATATTTTATTTATGGTATAATTTGACAGCAGGGGAAAAATGCATTCTGAAATGTAATCATAAGATTAGTAGGCAAGATTTCTGACTCAAACTCGAAAATGACAATTCACTTTGATTATGAGCAGATTGCTTCTCCTACCTACTTTGTACCATATGTCTGCTTTTCAGGGGCTTAATATTATCCTAATTTGTTACATTATAACACAATTTGAGCTTTTGTCATCTAACACTATACATCTTAACACTCTCACTATAAAATATGGATACTATTACTTAGTAGGCTAAGATCAGAAGTATTTGCAAAATCAGGATACAATTATGACAAGAAAAATAGCGCACGTGTCACAAGAAAAGGACAAAATAAAATAGCATTATGTGGTACAATGCTTTGTTCTCCCTAGTTTCCTAAAAGTATTTTATTTGAACTCTGTATAGGAATGAAGACAAAAACAATCAGTTAGCTTCTCTGGGATCACTGAAGCATGTTAGCAAATCTCTAGTTGCTCATCTTCTTTACTGGATGAGGCTATAGGAAGATAAATAATGGTGAGTCATCTAGCAGTCCGAAGTATCAGTTTTCAAGGGAGCTCACTCAAATAAATAACAATTATCTTGGCACATGTTACTTGCTATTATTTGAAATTTTGGTTTCAAACTGGAACAGTGATATTATTACATGTTTATTTAAATTAATGCATATATTTAGTCAGTTTTCTCTTCAATCCTAAATTATGTTGGATGAAATATGATAGAGAGATATATTCCCATCAAACAGTTTGATTTCAGACTTCTGAATATAAGACACATTGCACTTGCATTTTCAGTTAGTTAAAGATGTCAGATAATATTTACTGATGAAACACCACTCCAATTTCCTCTTTTTAAGAAACTGTCATTGATTCAACTCCAGCTTTGTTTTATTTTTAATACTTATATTACTATTTGGCCTATGTACTTGGTATTGGAATCATATAGAATTCTTATGACAATAATATGAGTATTCACGTGGCCTAATTTATTAGTAAAGTTTTTGAGTATACTTTAATTAATACTGTTAGTAAATGTGGGCAGCATTAACTCCTAAAGCGGTTTTTATTATATAGTCCAAGAGACTGATATATAATCAGAAATTCTACTTAGTTAGCCTTCAGTTCTGCTAAGACTTGGCTTTTTAAACTAAATCTATTTAGTTCAGAAATGACAGTGATGTTGCATAATGATATACCCACTCTCAGTTGCTGTGATCCCTTTCTGTTCTGACTTTCTGTTGATGCCTGTCTCAGACGTGGGAGCTTGTTGCAGACTGAGCCCCAGACTACTGTCCTGGTCGTTCAGCACAAAAACCAGCAGTAACCAGCATGTCTTTGCAAAATTGGAGCTTTAAAGCGCTCTGGTCTAAAGAGAGTCCAAAGAGAACAATATATTTTGCTTTGTGCATATGGGCAAAACCAGGAAATATTCTTAATAGATATTTAATTTTTTTCTCATAACATTTTCAGAACATTTTTTTTAGTTGCACTTGGCACAGAAGAACCACTAACAATGACAATTTGTTCAAAAGAATAAAAGAAAGGTATATAGGCAATACAGGAGTTGAAATACATTGCATACAGGCTTTTCTGTTGTATAGTAACTTTTATTTGTTGATGAGGAAAGGATGCTTTTCTTGAAAATTATGACATAACTTTTTCAGACATCAATGCTTTTTGACTTCAAAGACATCTCAATACATCCTATTAATTAAAAAGAGGCTTTTTCTGTAAGTGGTAGAGGAAGACTACATTTTTTCTCAGAAGAATTTTCTTTAAAGAATATGGTCTCATCAAATGTCCATTATGATGAAACACTAAACTTGATTCTCACACATGCAACATATAATTTATAGGCTAGAATAATCTGCATTTTTAGAAACTAACAGATTGTTTCACTGGCTAGTGCAAATGTTATTGATCTGCCTCCTGCCTGAATTAATAGCACTAGCATAGGCCAACTCGCTTTCTCAGTTTTCCCCAATGTTTTCCTGAAAAGAGGCCCATTACATGGCAGGGGGCAAAGGACAGTCCTAGATAACACTGTTTAGACATTTCTTTGATGTCCACAGGCATCATCCCCGACAACTGACCACCGGAGACAAAAGAGCACTCTTAGGCTGCTGGAAATCCCAGCCATTCTTCTCACCACCTTTTGATATCCCAAGGCTTCTGTGCCCTGACCTCTGCACTCCAGCACAAAGATCCCATTTGAAGAATGGCCAGCCATGTCAAAAATCCTTCCAAATTTAGTCAATAAATCAGGGATTTCTTTTGCTTTTCATAATTCCTTTGTGCCCCAATGTACCAGATAGAGTGATAAGATTTTACAAAAAGAGGGGAAGGAAAAGTAGAAATGAGAAATAAAAATGCTTGAATTTTCTGTTTTTGAAAGCATTCTCAAACATTCACTCTATTTCACAAACAGATCTGACTAGAGCTTCTGCATGGCACTGCACTGTGCAGATATACCCACAGGATTTCTACCTAGAAAGTACCATATATAATTCCAGTTTTAACGTACAGATACATGTTTCTAATAAAAGTTTCATTCAATACATTTTAGATGGCATGCATGCTGTATCTTAAGGATCAATATTAATCTGTATATGCTTATTTTTGTTCATATAGATGTAAAAAGGAAATAAAATTTTAATCACTTTCAAAATATTTTCCTCTTTATATACAGTGTAATTGATATTAGATTCATTTTTCCATTGTTTTATAAAATATTTAGAGGAAACATTTTCCACAAAGCTATCAGTCATGAGCATGGTACTTTTAATCAAACAATTGCATTTTTCTCCTTTACGAGGGATTAAAATCGCATGGTACTTTTAATCAAACAATTGCAAACAATGCGAGGGATTAAAATTGAACAAAATAGTCAAATGGAAATACGTATCTAGCCAAAAAATTGGTCATTCCCGATCATGTTTAGTAACACAGTACATTCCCTGCAGCATTCAAATAATAATTTCTACACAAGCTTAGGAGGGCAAACAACTACAGGAAAGTCCTTCCTCTCCTTCATTCTTATGGGAAGCCCTGCTGAAAACCCAGTCTAGATATGTAAACCAAATCTCATACGTGAGTAACAGTTTTAACAAGACAAAACTATTGCAGATCAATCCAGATGTACGTATTCAGAGGAGTTCAGCCAAAGCAGTGTCTATATTCTGGCTCTTGCACTTTGACAACTATTCTTTATAACACATTCTCAAAATGTCATTCTGCCATGAAGTTCTATTGGGAATAAGGACAAAGTCTAGTCTAAAATTTAATGGATTTCACAGTTTATATTCTTTTAAATAAACATTAATTTTACCATCTATGCCTATGCGGTAACCAGTTTGTTCTGATTTTTTTTTCAGAAAAGTCTGGCATTTTATTTGGCATTCAGACAAATATTTTTCTACACTGCATATTTTTCTTTGAATTTAAAAGTAAATGATATATCAGTGATAAATAATAAAGAAAACATACATACCATATTAAAATAAAAACATTCATAATAATAATGCAAATAATGGGATCAAGAGTGCTTGCCAATCCAAACGATCTAATACTATCTATTCAGCTGAACCACTTAAATTTAGATATCTATCCTTCAAAAAAGGACTGGAGTGTGATTACAATGACCAATATTCTTACCATCTTTAGAAACTCTATACTAACTTACTACTATAAAAATGATACAAATACCAGCAGGTGCTAAGGCAACATGCTAAGGATATGCCATACAAGACCTATTAGAATTGATCCTATTCATAACAATGGGATTTGAATTACAAATCAGACCCTAGGCATTTTGGCAAAGAGATTACTCTTGTTATTTTAAAAACAAATTGTATATTTTCAGAAGGAAGAGAGGATCTGTGAGTCTTGCTCCAGCATGTAGAGCAGATGTAGTTAAATTAGAGCAGAAAAGTTGTACTGAGCCGCAAATCTGGGTTTCAGTTTAGCTGAATCCTGTCCATACATTTAACGCAGCCAGATTGCCCCAATCAACACACAAACCAATAAAAGGCCATATCCATGCAGCAGTTTTCAGAAAAGACTAAACAGGCAGTCGTGTAAGCTTAATGCAAGCGTTATCACTGCTCTGATGTTGGAAATTACTGCCCCAAGTTTTACACACATTTCTGTTCCTATGAGCAATCTCTGAACCTCTTGAGTCAAAAAGGTTTCAAATGCTGAGATCAGACATCTTCACCATCCAGTGCCCTGTAACTAGACCAGATGAGGCTCCGTGCGCATGGGCAGCTCCCGTGGCAGACTCAGCTGTGATAACCCCTGACAGGGGTGCAATAACGTGGTACTGGGGGCCAAAAACTTTGTAGCCAGCACAGAGGCAGTCAGAAGAGGATGTGTGAATACAGTCTTACTGAAACCCATTAGATTTTCCTGTCTGTGTTTTTATGCACTGCCCCTAGTGTAGTCCCATTCTAAGACTGCAGTTACATTTAATTCTCTTGAGTAGGTCAATTTGGCTATTTCTCAGAGGCTACAGCTTTTACAGTTGTGTACTCTTGTTAGAATATGATGAAAATCTGGCAACTTCTAACAAATGCAACTGCATAAACACTTTCTAATTGAACATACGAAAAGATAGGTTTTAAAAACAAACAAACAAAAAAGTACTTTTTGTACTTCCTGGATCCAAAGAAACATATGGTGAAAAAAAAGAAAACCTCAGACAACATTTTTCTGTAGACAAGACCTTATTTACCAAGAGTTTAAAAGGATCACTTCAACGGTAATATTTAGCTTGAATTCACGATAGTCTTTGTCCTTTAGAAAGTGAACACATTGCCAAAGACATCAAATTATATGCAAAACAATGTCACGTAGCAGTGAAAATCCTGTGTGAAGCAGCATGGCTAATTTGAAATGGGCGCAATTCCACATTCAGTTTTGTTTCTTGCTGCCATCCTATGCAGCATTTCTGCACATCCAGACTGGCCATTGGCATCTCTGTTTATGTGGTCTCCATCTATATTGCTAAAAGCATCTGATCCAGGAAGAGCTTTACATCAAAGGATGCAGAATCACTAGTGCCCACCCCGTTCACAGCTAATTCCTTCCAGAGTGGAAGGACAATGTTCACAACATTTGACCCAGGGTTGGGGGCCTCTGTTGTATCTCTATGGCCCTGACATAATTATTTGTGTGTGCTTTTTCCCCTAGCCGAATTTATTTAATTATTTTGAGTGCTGTATTGCAGCTTTTATCAGACCAAACTGTTTTTGGCATAACAGAAAGCATATGATAAGTGAGCAGGGAAGTTGCATCCCATTACATGTAGAGCACTAGGCCTCCTTAACTAGCATTAGGAAAATGTATGGTGTTGAGAAAGTCATAAGCAATTGTACCATCCATATTGCTTCCTGAGAACAGCCTTTGAAGTCAGCTTGCTCCAGAACCATGCATTGGTTTTATCTTGGAGGGAAACAGTGGAGTTACTGTGACAGAGAACCCCTGACAGAAGAGCCCCTTGCACAGTGCGCATGATCAGTGGCCTAGAAGCAGGGGGCGGAGCAGGAAACTCAGGCACTCGGCACCTTCCCATCTGGGTGCACTTCCCACAGCAAAATCACCGTGAACTGAACCCTGGCACTTTGTAGACAAGACCTTATTTACCAAGAGTTTAAAAGGATCACTTCAACGGTAATATTTAGCTTGAATTCACGATAGTCTTTGTCCTTTAGAAAGTGAACACATTGCCAAAGACATCAAATTATATGCAAAACAATGTCACGTAGCAGTGAAAATCCTGTGTGAAGCAGCATGGCTAATTTGAAATGGGCGCAATTCCACATTCAGTTTTGTTTCTTGCTGCCATCCTATGCAGCATTTCTGCACATCCAG
Source organism: Tinamus guttatus (assembly GCF_000705375.1). Next base: position 199,902 of record NW_010588861.1, on the reverse strand, counting down.
ACTGGCCATTGGCATCTCTGTTTATGTGGTCTCCATCTATATTGCTAAAAGCATCTGATCCAGGAAGAGCTTTACATCAAAGGATGCAGAATCACTAGTGCCCACCCCGTTCACAGCTAATTCCTTCCAGAGTGGAAGGACAATGTTCACAACATTTGACCCAGGGTTGGGGGCCTCTGTTGTATCTCTATGGCCCTGACATAATTATTTGTGTGTGCTTTTTCCCCTAGCCGAATTTATTTAATTATTTTGAGTGCTGTATTGCAGCTTTTATCAGACCAAACTGTTTTTGGCATAACAGAAAGCATATGATAAGTGAGCAGGGAAGTTGCATCCCATTACATGTAGAGCACTAGGCCTCCTTAACTAGCATTAGGAAAATGTATGGTGTTGAGAAAGTCATAAGCAATTGTACCATCCATATTGCTTCCTGAGAACAGCCTTTGAAGTCAGCTTGCTCCAGAACCATGCATTGGTTTTATCTTGGAGGGAAACAGTGGAGTTACTGTGACTGAGAACCCCTGACAGAAGAGCCCCTTGCACAGTGCGCATGATCAGTGGCCTAGAAGCAGGGGGCGGAGCAGGAAACTCAGGCACTCGGCACCTTCCCATCTGGGTGCACTTCCCACAGCAAAATCACCGTGAACTGAACCCTGGCACTTCACAGAATCACAGAATCACAGAATGGTTGAGGTTGGAAGGGATCTCTAGAGATCATCTAGTCCAATCCCCCTGCTCCAGCAGGGACACCTAGAGCATGTGGCACAAGGTGGCATCCAGGTGGGTTTGGAAGATCTCCAGAGAAGGAGACTCCACAACCTCTCTGGGCAGCCTGTTCCAGGGCTCTGTCACCCTCACAGGAAAGAAGTTCTTCTTCACATGGAGGTGGAACTTCCTGTGTTTCAACTTGTACCCGTTACCCCTTGTCCTCTCACTGGCCACCACAGAGAAGAGTTTGGCCCCATCCTGCCTACATTATCCCTTCAGGTACTTGTACATATTGATCAGATCCCCTCTCAATCTTCTCTCTCTAGGCTAAACAGGCCCAGCTCACTTAGTCTTTCCTCATACAATAGATGCTCCAGTCCCTTAATCATCTTTGTTGCTCTATGCTGGACCCTCTTTAGAAGCTCCACGTCCCTCTTGTACTGGGCAACCCAGAAAAGCCCACTTGCTCAAGTAGGTGCCTACAGCTCACAGCCCACTCATAGGCAGCAGTCCCTATGGAGGGGACAACTTTCACTCTCATTTTTCCAGTAGTTCCAGAAGATGAAGGTGTACGAGCAGCCACTAGAGCAAGTGAAAACCTAAGGTGCCAAGACAAATGAGATAACTCAGAATTATAAAAAAAAGTCAAAATCTAAAACAAACTCTGAGAATTCCCATTTACATCCACAGAAGAATGCCCAGATTACCACATTCCCACAAGAACTGTATTTGGGTTGCTGGAAAAGATACAGTAGGGGTTGATGTAGACATTCCTATAAAGAGCAGACATACAAGGAAAATGTAAAATAAGCTACCACAAATCTTAAACAAGGTAAAATCCCGCTAAAGAGACACATTTTTATCAGCCTGACTTTCAAAAAGCAGAAGTCCCATTTGTAGATGTCATTCGAAGCTCTATCAGAAACATCTCAGTATGTCTAGACGAAACACAGTACAACAGTGCTGTTTACATGATTCAGCCAGTATATCAAGAACTACTTCACAATTATCTTTAAATTTATTGCTATTCATTAGTCTTATTGCAAAGGATTTTTTTTTAATTCCTCCTGTTTTTGGCTGTGTGCCACCATCTCTGGTGAATGCTGATAGGACAAGAGGCAAGTCTGCATTTTGGGGGAGCTCCTTTAGCTTCCTGCTTTCTAAGCTTTCTCTGTCCCATATCCGTGTATTTTAAAAGTACTATTTTGGAGCTATTTTAGCAACTAAGACTTGCAGTTAAATAGTTAACCCTACAGTCATTGACCAGAAGGAGTCATTTGCTGCACTGCTTTTCATACTGTCCTATATACCCATTCCTTCCCTCAGCTGTCTTCTGCCTCCCATTGGGCATACAAGATGATGACTGCATAACAGAAAGAAAAGAAGTAAAATAAGCATCAATATATGTAAGGAAGCTTCACTGCAAAAGCGCAGCAGTACCAGAAAAGAACCAACATGTATAGAAAATTATACGCAGTCACTGCCCAGGATTTTTCAGAAACTATGATTTTAGCTCATACAAAGGTGAAAAAGACCAAGTGGTCATTTGAGGCAGTGATTCTTTAAGGAATTGTAATAATGAAAAGATAGAAGTGGATAAGTATAATGAAGCTTTTGCGTTTTCATGGGTTATAAAGGCATTATCTCACTTTTTATTAAGCAAATCTGTTTTGGAGAAAATTGCAATGTTAAATTCACTAAAAGACTTCTCTTATAGCTAGAGAACACTATTGTTTTCAGTGCACTTTGCATGAATCCACCAAAAGGAAGATTAAAAAAAAAAAGTATCTAATTTGATTTATATAGTACACAGAAATTTGAATGTATTATGCTATAAGAATATATGTTAGGAGTATAATAAAGAAAAGAAAAATTGATGCTGGACAAAACATTCCCAGCCTAGCAGGTCCATTAACCAAAGAGCCTCATCTGAACTGATAAGAGGTAAAATCAGTTTTTGCATCTTCACACCTACTGCATAATGAATAATCCCAAGCACAGCCGAGTAGACTGTTCTTCCCTTCTATCAGCAGCTTCCCAGAAAATATCAACACTGCCTGTCTTCCTAGTTGTTCCTCCTGTTATTTTTCTGAACAAGGGCGTTCTTCCCTTTGTGTTAAACCCATGCATGTAACCCTTAAACTGGATGCTGTAGGACTCCCAGAGTACAGGCTGCTTGTCAAAGAGTACATGAAATAAACAGCCTGTTTTTCAGAAATCTCTACTTTGGCGCTCTCAGCCCAAGAATCGCATTAAAAGGTACTTACATTAACATTTCAATATAAGAAGTTAAAAACAATGTGTTTGATGAAAGAGGAAGAAACAGGAATATAGAGCATGAGGTAGAAGACAGATTGTAAAGTGGAGATGGAGGTGAAATCTTAGAGAAGGATAATCTAAGGTCCTTTCAGAGAAAAAGCTTGCAGCTATGGAGAATTATGACCGAACAGCTGCTCAAGCAAGGAGCTAACCCCGAGTAACCTGTGCATATATCCATACCACAGCTTGTCTGTTTAGGTTGTAAGACCTTGTTACATGCAGGTGCAGTTGGTAACAGGGGGAGTCAGTGCTCCAAGCTGGGGACATGTGAACCTTAGAATCGACTAATGATCAGTAGTCATTGCCAAAGCAGGCAAATGGAAGATATTCTAAAAATGGGAGTCTTTATGCTTTTATTCATTTCATGTTTTTGTTCTGGTTGCATTTTCAAAGCTGCAAAGTCATGAACTTTAGAGCTGACTGCTCAAATGTACCAATTGTACCAATTTCCTTTCCACATTAAGAAAAAAAAAGAAAAGCCTCACAAGTCTTTTTTACAGCAAACTTCTCAAAAGCAACAAAAAAGTCAAGAATAGATCTTTCATTGTATAGTTTCTTTCCCATGGCCTTCTAAGGAGTTCCATTTACCAGGAAGTTTAAAGTATGAGGAGTCTCTCAATATGCTAAGGATTACATAAAAAGAACTGGACTTTCAAGGAGTCGAACTGTCATTGACTTTTCCTGACATCACAGATAAATCATAGAATCATTATGGTTGGAAAAGACCTTCAAGATCATCAAGGCCAACTGTAAACACGAAGGAATTTGCCTCATCAATTTGAACCTGCCATGAACTACTGCAGAACAGTATTTATTGATGAATTCTGAAGCCTGGTGCCAGAATTAAGTAAAAGAAACAAGAATCTAACCGGTGGTTCTGCACAACTTCAGAACTCACCTGTTCAGAGCCAACAGTAATGGTGCCTGCCAAGCTCTGTGACCTGCAGCAACCATACTCACCATCCACGTCAGCGATAAAAACTGTAACTGAACATTCACCAGTACCAAACTCCACAATGTAATTTTTCTTAGTGATTTTACGATTCATATCTAAGATATAGTGAGACTGACTTTATTACCTTGAAAGCTGGATAATTCCAACCTCTTTTTCAAGCTAAGTAATACATAGATAAGCATTATTAGATTAAAATAAATTTTCAGCTTGCACATAAAATTAAATAACTTTCTAAACAATCTTGTTAATGACAGTAGGAATGAGAATCTCTTACGTATTCAGATCATTTAAAAAAATGCAAATTCCACCATAACCCAATGACATTATTACAAATATACCAAGTTACAGGGTGGGAGATCACTTTGCCCTAGAGAATGGTGTCGGTGGCAGACCAGAGCTTTTCGGGTGCTGTCTCTGCTTCTGCACCCAGCTCTGTTCCACACACTTGAGGAAATGTTCCAGGCCCTTTCAAGCCCCTCTCAATACAGTGTATGTATGTACTGTATGTCCTTTCCTGCTCTGCCGCCTTCCCACGTGAGTGGCCCTGGTCACTCGATGTGTCAGCGCCTCATGACCCCAACTATGCTGTCCATGTAGCAGAAAAATAGGATCAGAGTAAGGCTGTTGCCTTGGAAATATCCTTTCCAACTGCCCTTTCAAACAGGGACACTATTGGGAGGCCGAGTTCCCACTGCAGTGCAGCACCAGCGTTTCTCTCCCGCGTCTCACGCACCAGGTGCACTTCAAAAGATACTGAAAAATAACAGCCGATGTGGGAGTATGGCAGAGGATATGGGAAAATGCTGAAGTACGTAGCAACATATACCTGTTGGCTGGGGATTTTAATGGAATAAAATGATAAAATCTGAAAACCATGTTCATAAAAGTCAGCTAAAGCTCAGCAAATTGGAACTAGCTGGCAGGTACATGGATTTCCTCCCCTGCAGGGAGTGAGAAGTAATTTTTTTCATGGATGGCAAAAATGACTGTGCAGCCAATCCACATACATCTATCTATGTGTAAACAGTATATTCAGTCTATTCATCCACATGCTTGGAACAATTTGGAACCCAAACATATATATTTCCATCAACTAGAAAAGAGCACTTAAATCTGGTTAAGTTGATCACTTAACCAGAACAATTTTTCTGTCCATTGACATCCAGGCAAGAAAGTTGCAAATGTTTTTCTTTAGGAACTAATGTATTCACATAATGGATCAATCAAGGATTGAAAATAATGAAAACAGCTGTCAGATGAGCATGAAATAATCTTTAAAACTCTTCAGAAACTTCAAAATCAAAACTTTTCAGAAACTTTAAAATCATGCTTGTGTCCAAAGTTATTTTCAGCATCGCTATTTAAAACAATAATACGGAGAATCACACTGGGGACATAAGCGGATTTATCTATTGTTTCCTCTACCTGCTTTGATCATCCTATATATAGGGTATTACTTTGCTAATTTAATCTGGAGTTCATATGGAATGAGGGAATGAACAGATTTTGAAAACATGTGAAAATCAGAATCCAATCCAGAAAAGAGTCTAAGCTGAAAAAAGCTTTTTTTTTGTTGAAATAAACAATACAATGCTTTTCCTGTGTATGTATGCAATGTGTGCATGTATTCACAAATCTGTGCAAGTAGCAATGTTTGTATGCGTATTTCTGCTGTTAGTTTCACAAGCTTTTTATTTCTTCCCATAACATCTTTTATTCAGATGAAATAAATACACAATAAAAGTAAATAAAATACTTTATCTTGTATGAGTGTGACAAAAGACTGACAGATCATAGATTCCCTGTGCAGGTTTTGTATTCATTAGAAGAGCCAGAATAAATAAAAACCACGAGCACTTTTTTCCCCAAGGATAATTGTGCTCAGCATCCCTAGAGCATTCAGGACTCCACCAGGATTTCACTTGTTAGCAAGATCATCTATGGAAGTTTTGCATTCACTCATCAAACTTTGCCCTTACATAAGGAGTGCTATAAAATATTCCTTCTTGTTTTGATACACAAAACTGTTCAGGCTTTCTCATAGCTACTTGTAAAGTACCTACGTTTGTGTAAGATGCAAATGAAAAACAACTACAAACATCAAATTGACTTTACCAATTTTCATATTTAGAGCAATATCTCTTTTTTTTTTCTTTTGGGAGGGGAACGTGAGGGTTGCTTTTAAAGAAAAATAGAAGCTGTTTGAAGGCATAGATATAGAACTCAATCTTTTAGTTTAAAAAAAAAGTCAAACCATTGTCTTTACCTTGCTAACTCACGTTAAAGAATAGTTCTTTCCTTAATTTTGAGCATACTATTCATAGCATTATTGAGGGCTCTGAAATTTCATCTAAAAGATGAAACCATCTTGTCAAAAGATCTAAGACTAAAATTAGAAGAAAATTTCTACAAAACCATACATTCATTAGGATAAAGGAATATTTCACATGAAATAAATGAAACATTGCTTCAAAAGCATTGTGTCTAAGACAGAGTCACAAAGCAAGGATGATTAGTGGCATAAGTGAAATTCCATCCCTAAATCATTCCATTCTGTGTCCCTGCTCACAGGGATCTTCTGGCAGGAGCTAATCTCATGTGGCAGCCCTGATCCAAAGCCATCTGAAGTCAATGCAATGTCCCTTCCTGACTTCAGGAAGCTTTGGATCGAGCCCATACAGACTGCAAGAACAACACATTTCACAGAACATCATTGTTTTAAGATAACAATAGCTAACTATGCTCTAATTAGAAGAGAATTTCATCTTCAAATAAAATTCACCTGTTACAGTAGATTTGAGTTAGTTCCTTAATGCTACAATTTTGTTGCTCTTTTTTTATTTTTGTTTTTTACACACTTAATCCTAGATAAAACTTTCCACAGGGACGACATTCCATTTCTTAAGTAGAAGCTACAAACAATAAAAAAAACTTTGAAGCCACAAACAATAAAAAAAAACTTTGAAGCCATTTGCAATGTAATAATTTCATTTTTTTTAAGCAACACAATTTGTTTAAAGCAATATCAAAGATCATTTTAAAGCCTCAAACTAATAGTTTTCTTAAATGACAGTATATCAGAGTTAAGATAGAAAGACAGATTTCAAACATTTTTGCAGTTAGTAAACCAAACCCAAATTGAAAAGAAAAAAAAAAGAAAAGAAAAGAAAAAAAAAAGAGCATAAACAAGGTGATAGGCTGAAGGGAAAAAAGTTTCCTGTTTTTTTGGTTTTTTTACTCTTTGGGTTTGGGCTGGGGGAGGGTTGTGTATTTTGCTTTTTCCTTCAAATAAAAACCTGATTCTCTACTGACTTATGTCAATTGCACAGCTACTACTGGCAGCTAGGAAAGCGGATCAGGACCAAAGTCAGACTCCTATTGTTTTAAAGCTGCAATAGAAGTGAGAGCCCTGGAACAGCAATTATCATTGGAAAGACTGGGGAAATAAAAGCCCCCTGGTGAAATAAAAGCCCCATTGCTATGAAGTACGTGGCTCTTCTCTCTCTTGTAAATGAAAACACAGGCAATAAAGTAGACTAGCACAGAACATGATACAGGTCCAATGTACACTGGTAGCCACAGATTTATCCTGGAAAACCAGATTAAATTAGGTCTACCAAGTTCCCCTTCCCAAGTACCTTCTCACTCACATATTAAATCCACCTACCACAGCTATTCTAGTTACTTAGTGGGGAGATGAATACACAGAAGCCTCTAGAGCACAAAGATGCCGGGATAGCCACCTTTTGAGATTGATTTCAGTGTTTCCATCATGAAAGGAGAAAGCAAATCCTTAAGAATCTGGTAAGACACATAAGACAGTGTTAATTTTCTTTATAGTTGTTCAGCATGTTTAACTATGCTGATGCTACTGCCAGTACTAATCACTTGCAGAAGGGACTATGAGGTGTTTAATTAAAAATAAGGTAGCTCACATATCAAAAAGTAAAGTAGACGAGAGAAAGCACATGGAAAGAGAAAGCATTCATTTGTCCTATATACAGGTGCTTTACTTTTTACCTCCTTCATCTGAGCTACCAGTATCAGCAACTAGAAATAACTAAGATCACTTTAACTGCCCAAATACCTGACCTTTTAGGCTGACTGGATTAATCAAAAATAATTATAAACTTCACTTCAGGACAGCTTTTTTTTCTGAGAAAATTAAAAAACAGGTAATTTCTCAGCATACTTTGTTTTGGTATCACAAACATTTTGCTACAATACTTGTCAAACAACATACCTGCTTGACTCAAAAGAAAATACTTCATTCAGCTGTTTATTTTCCTTGATATTATTAAATGTATCAAATTTCTGAAATGAAACATTGTCCTAAAGTGAAAAATCCAACTTTAGCATAAAAAGTCAGAACAGAATATGTGGACTTTAGACATTCATTTTTTCTTCTAATCTACAGAAATTAATAATTCACCCCAGAACCACATTTTTGGCAATTGAACTATTCATTCGAGTATCTCACTAAGCTTTATTTATCCCTTTATTTCATAGATCAGAGCATTTGCTCACATAGTTCTGCTACCCTCCTGTCTGCTCTTGTTACGCAGGCAGCCAGGACACAAACTGCCCACTGCTGGATGTTGCTGGTGGGTATCCTCAAACCTGAGCGCCTCTCTCCTCTCCCCTTTTATTCTATTTCTGCTGCTAAAACTTCCTCACCCTGCTAGGGACCTGGGTTTCCAGTTATCTCCCCCTCTGTGAGCATTCCCAGGTGCTGCAAATCTCTTTATTGTTGTTGCTGCCTGCCCTTATTCTGGCAGATGCTAGAGCTCTGCAAGTTGCAGGATCTTACCTCTGAGCCCCTCTTTGTCGCTGCCTGTGACCACGCTGGAAGCAGGGAGGGATGGATATTAGGGAAGCATGAGCCTGCCCTTGCTGTTTGGCAGTGTGGTCTGCAAGGAAAGATAGAGATGCTGCTCTCTCCTCCTCCCCGTCGCTGTCCCAGCTTCCTCCTCCCTCCTCCTCGCCCACAAACTCTGCTCCTCTCGGAGCTTCGGCAGGACGCGCTGCCCCTCAGCATCAGCTACCTAAGGCCAAGACACAAACCCTTTGCCCTCCCCCTGCCTTCCCCTCTCTGGGCTCACGCATCCTCACCCCTGCTTCCCGCTGAATGTGGTATCTTCCCAACTGCATGTGCCCAAGCTGGCTCTGGAGTCTAAAGCACAGATGATTTCAGCTGCCCTGGGAGGCAAAAGGGCGATAAAACAGAAGAGGTGAAAGAGTTATAAAATAGAGGATGTAGAGCAAAGACCAGGGAGATAAAGAAAAGGAGAAAATAGCCTGGAGAGCTGGAAACTTTTGCTAAATTTATTTGTGTGTATGAAAAAGTCAGCTCACAGTAGCCAAAACCTGCCATTTGGAAATTAAGTTTAAAAATCCATAAATGACAGAAAACAGGCACCTTGTTATCTGCCAAGTCCAGTTTACCTGTTTTTGAAATTCTTTGCTTATCTTTCTATTTTTCTTTTAAAGAACTTTTCTTACGGAAGTTTCTAAACTTCTGCAAAACTAGATTAATTACCATTATAATCTGACAATGCAGTAGCTAATGAAAGTGAAAAAGTTACCACTGATATTTTATTACACGCTATGAAATAACAGTTTTTGTGAAAGAAAAGAGTTGTAAGTGCTCTGACTTTTCATCTTGGGTAATCTTGGGTGGTCCTTTTTTTCATTTTCAGACATTCTTACAACAAGTAACTCCTTCAGGTGACCAGTAAGTGGTTCACAAAAATCACATAAAAGTGTCCCTAGCCACTATGTTTTTCTTAAGGACCTAATTTTATACATCTAACGAGCTCCTTCTAAAGTGCCTGTGTTTGTTACCAGGACTGTGAAGAGAGGTAGGTGATTCTGAAGACTTCTGAAAGACTTTATCGGCGTAGGGATAAACCCTTAGTTAAGTGGACAGGATCTCCCTCTGGAGGCCTTGAGAGGCACCTGACGTCTCTGTTGTTTTATAAGGATGTATCAGGCACTTCCTATATAAAATTTGTTTTATTAGGTATCTAAAATTAAGAGTTAGCTACTAGAAGGCCAAAGTCAGACACAAGGAATGTGCAGCAAGTTTATGATAAAATCTATCATAAGACTTCAGATATCTTCATTTGCATTTTCTTATTGTCGGTGGCCTCATAAGTCAACCAGGAGTCATGATCCATCCGCGTATGGTTGGCACAAGCCAGTCCACAGGGCAGAGGAGCAACTGCTCAAACATCCACTATATTAATACAAAATATTGATCACTCCTACCGAAACATTTGATCAATATGTGAAACACATGAGAACACATAGTCTTCATCTTCATTCATCTTCATCCTCATCTGCTTGGTCATTTCAGATGGCCACTCCATTTGAAAAGGATATAACCCAACAGAAAAATAATACGGAAGGGTGACTACAAACTTGAAATAACTCCACACAATCTGTATTAAATAGGCTAGGAGTCTTTAAACTAGAAAAGAGGCAACTGAGCTGACATACTAAATATATATGAAGTTACAAATGATATGGAGAAAGTGACTTAAAAATAATTCGTAGTATTTTCTCATAACACAAGGATTACAGAGCATTCAATGAGATCATCACGAAGTATATCTGAAACTAAATGAATTAGGTTTTTTTCAATCACTTTATAAATTAATTGTGGAACTCACTGCTACAAAATATGATAGCAGCCAAAATTAACAATAGTTTCAAAAATAAATTAAATTAACATGTGGAGATAGGTCCACCAGCAGACAGGCCAGATACAGGGAGCCATCCAGTTCAAGAATTCTCTAAACTCTTTAATCCAAAGGATACTCTCTAGCTATTACTCTCTAGCTAAATAGCTATTACTCTCTAGCTATTCTAGCTATATCCACTTCTTAAGCTATTCCACTTTTAATCCAAAGGATACTCTCTAGCTATTCCACTTCTTAAGCTATTCCGCTCCTTACACTAAACTAAGATGGCTGTTGCTAATGTTCGTTGTAATGGAGAGAATAGAAACAACATGCTTTGGTACCATGTATTCTTATGAAGCAAAATTTTCTGTGACCAATCCTGTGTCCTTTAAAAAAAAAAATTCTAACAATGTTATCAGTAATGTGAGATAAAAAATCTTCATATGAAGCCTCAATTCAGTATTGCAGTAGTCAACCAAGTTTCATAAAGATGCTAAACATTTTAGAACAATATGCTGCATAAAACTTTAAAAATATAATCAAGCAGAGATTTATTATACCCTTCTTAAATAACTGTACAGTTTTCATCGGCCGTGTTCAGCCCAAGTCTTCTACCACAGATACTCTAACAGCCTCCACTGTTTCTTCATTGATCAAACAGAAATCATACACCACTACAAAGATGCAGTAAATGGCACTGAGGGCATGCCAGATAAAAAGCATCTACATTCTCAAGAGAATTAAATTAGCAATAAATATTATTTTCCCTGAAGGCTGACTGTGCCTTTTAACTTCCAATGACAGGCCATTGAAAGAGGTTCTTAGCCTCATTAGAGCAGCTACACTCTGAACTCTAGTAGCAAAAGACAACGTTGACCTGTACAATTTCAACAGCTAAATCATATTTTTGGCAGAGGAGGAACACAGAGATCAGGGGAATCGCCCAGGGGTTGTCATGGCAGCCATGAAATTCTGAATAATCCCAAAGACTCCTTCCCTGTATGAACAGAGTAAGCGCCTGCTTTACACTTCCAGGGCCGGCCAGGACCTTAATTACTTCAGCTGAGTATAAATTTTAGCACATATTTTATTTCAGCTATAATTGCTCAGCCTCAGTGTTCTTCTATTTTATGTCAAACATGCAGAAGCTTTTTTCTACAAGTCTGCAGAAACTCACTCTGTTTAAAGTCTTCAAACAAAAGGCAAATCTGCCCAAATCCTTATAGGAAACTATTTGCATCATTGAACATAAGATACTTTTTAAGTGTCTGTTACCTGTTTTCTAATTTGTCCCTGACTTGGCCTCTGGCCTTCTTAAGCCTTGTAATAAACTACTGAGAAAAATTTGTATCATTCATTTTACAAATATTCTCTGAGATAATAAAAATTATATAAGCAACAACATTTAAAAGGAAAACACTAATCCACTATAATCCTCACAGGCAGAGAAAGAGTAACTGAGAATGTGCTTCTGTCAGTAGTGATATATTTAGAAAGCCACAAGAATAAGGACGCAATGACATTACAGATAAATATGTAAGAGAAATAAAATCTTCACTGTGGATTCTAGACTTAGTACTGGACATATTCACAAACTGCAAATGAAGGTGAGCACCAGATTCTCACTAACTGATTAAATTAACCATGTAATATAATGTAATATTTCTAAAACAGAACTCTGTTACTGTTGAAATACTAGAATTTAAGGCATCTTTGACAGCTTTACAGAAGTCATGCTAGGCACCTAACAGATATCTACTTAAAATGTTCTCATCTGCAGAGGAAAGAAATAATCCAGTTTTTATGTCCAGATGTTGAATGAACTCCTGAACTTCCCCCTTCAAAATCAGTACATTTAATTATCTGAATCCCAGATGCTAAATACACGGTCCACCAAGTGGGTCTAGCCTATCAGGACAATTAATGTGGCTTATAGCCTTTTCTCTCCCTTTTTCTAGGACACACGGTTCTTTCCCACTTCTCATCTAGAACAGCCCTCATTACCTGACAAAGAAGCATTTTTTCCTACTGCATGATGGATATGAATCCAGTCATTTCTAGAGAAACAAAAGCAGGAACAAAAATCCCCACGACATTTTATTGTGAAACTGTGAAAACGAATGTACTATAAGCATTTTCAGTCATATTACATGCTTATCACCTGGCCAAAACTACAGACATCCTCACACAGATATGTGGCTAAAGGTGTACAAAACTTAATGCACTTACCCACATTTTAGTTAGAAATTTCGTGTCATGTAGTAATTGTTATTCCAGATGAGTAATGGGAAAGAACTGACCTAAAAAAAGAGAGAAAGAAAAGTCTATAGGCCACTTTTTCAAAGAAATTAGAGGAATAGGATCATGGCAATTTCATTCGCTGCATTAAAAATATGAAGTTAATTTTTTTTTGCTTTACTAGGGTGTATCTTCAGAAAAAAATGGCATTTATAAAGAAAAAATCTACTATTATTAGTTAGAATTTACCTCTCCAACAGAATGCACTCAAAGGTTCTCACTGGTTTACGCAAAACTGAATTTTGCCATTTCATAGACAGTAACTCATCACTTGTGACGGCTACAACCTGCTTTGCTTCTGTTGGCAAAGCAGGAGGGGAAGGACATAGGGGTAGAAACGTCTGCTTGTCTGAGGATGGAGGTGGTCTAACCTTGTAGATTCCTTATGGGATGTTTCGGGGGCAGTCAAAGTGGGGAAAGGACAAGGATCAAGGTGGTTTGGGGAAGGCTGCCACTCAGGGTCCTGGCTTGGGAGCCTGATATGCGTGTGTGTGTGTGTCTGAGGGGCAATACCGGCGATTCACTTCCTTAACCTAAATGGAATTAAATTACACTAGTCATTTTATTTTATTTTTTTGTTGTTGTTGTTAAGCAGATGATATTTAACTTTTAAACATCGTCCTTCAAACATTTAGTGAAACCACTTTTCTTGCATACGCCAGTTTGGACAGATCAGAGACAGGGAATGGAATTAGTGCCCCCCGGTGGCAGCTCAGGAACCAGTGCAACGAGGTGAGCAATCTCCAAGGGGTAACAAGCAAACCTTGGACTTTTACCTGTCTAGTACAGTTAATGGTGGAAATACTGGAAATATTACAAAAAGCTGAAAAGCTCTTTTCATATCCAATAAGAGTAAGTGGGTATAATTTACATTCTCATAGACAAATGTATTAACCAAAGACTTAATGCGGGAGAGATTTAATTTTCAGCTTTACTAAAAGTGAATCGTAATGCACTAGAATCAAACTCTTGTTCAGCGAAATGCTATACGTGAAATTCCTCGCAGTCCAATCAGTTTCTTCCAAACCTAGTTTTCCTTTAAAATAAGAAACAGATTTGTCACTTTTCATGTGAATGCAGACCAGCCTTCCTGGAACTGAATCACTGTGGCATTTTCTGATGCTCAGTAACGTATTTTGACAAGCCCATCAATAGAGAGGCACAGGAACAACAGAATTTGATCTCATGACTGGCTAGAAAAACAGTACAATATTATTTTCTAAAAGACATAAATGCTAACACCATGTTTTTCACAGGAGTTAAAAAGGAAATACTTGTGTCCTAATCCTCATATTATCATACTTAATCTGTTCAACAATCATCAAAATCATATGCAAAGATTTTTATGTTGCAGAGTACATTTGCTACATAAACTCCATGACATTACAAACCATTTTGCTGTTCCATCTGGAAAACCTGTTTTATTGCAGTGAGTTTATACAACCTGTGATAACAAATGTGGATCGGTCTTCCAGTCAACAATGTGAAAAGAGGTAGGATGGAGGATGGAATTTTCTGCATAGTGAGGAATTTTTAATTCATGGCTCGCATAATATTTGTCCTTGTAGAGGCACACAGCACTGAGGTAGGCTGTTTTTGTGTGCTAATCAATTTGTAACAACAACACAAATCAGGGAAAGCACTTTGTAACTCCTCAAAAGTATGATTTCTATGTATCAGGAGACATAAAGGCTTGATTTGAAGATGCTGATGTTGCTTGTCTGTATTCCCAGGAGAGCTGAGATGGTGCAAATGCAAAACAACATATCACTGAGAGGAAATGCTAGCGTGACATTCCTGGTTCATATTTGTGTCTTCCTTTCTTCCTTCCATTCCTTCCTTCCTTCTTTCATGTCATGATTCTTGATAACTTTTTTAAGGTGATGAATCTATATTGCACTTGGGGCAGAGCGGCTGGAGAGCTGTGCGGCAGAGAAGGATCTGGGGGTGCTGGACATGAGCCAGCAGTGGGCCCAGGTGGCCAAAGAGGCTAATGGCCTCCTGCCTTCTATCAGGAACAGCGTGGCCAGCAGGACCAGGGAAGTGATCGGCCCCCTGTAGTCGACGCCGGTGAGGCCGCACCTTGAACGCTGTGTTCAGCTTTGGGCCCCTCACTACAACAAGGACATTGAGGTGCTGGCGCGTGTCCAAAGAAGGACAACGAAGCTGGTGAAGGGGCTGGAGCACAGACCTTATCAGGAGCGGCTGAGGGAGCTGGAGTTACTTAGTCTGGAGAAGAGGGAGCTCTGGGGAGACCACATTGCTCTCCACAACTGCCTGAAAGGAGGTTACAGTGAGGCAGGGGTTGATCTCTTCTCCAGAATTACTGTCGATAGGGCAAGAGGAAATGGCCTCAAGTTGCACCAGGGGAGGTTCAGGTTAGACATTAGGAAGAATGTCTACACAGGAAGAGCAGTCAAGCATTGGAACAGGCTGCCCAGGGAAGTGGTGGAGTCACCGTCCCCGGCAGCGTTCAGGAAACGTGTAGACGAGGCGCTGAGGGGCGTGCTTTAACAGGCATGTGCTGAAGGGCTTATGGCCGGACTCGATGATCTCGAAGGTCTCTCCCAACCATACGGGCTCCCCATCCCGCTGCACAGACACAGCCCCCTGAGCTCCGCTCCGCTCCA
>NW_010588861.1:159743-184201 GCF_000705375.1 Tinamus guttatus | reverse complement strand
GGGGAGGGGGAGGAGGGGCCGTTCAAACAGGGCCGCCCCCGCCAAGTGGGAGCACCTGAGGCCGCTGCAGCCGGACACGCTGCGCGTGAGTGCGGGGCGCGCGGGGACGGGGAGGGCGGGCAGGGGGTCCCTGCCGCGCAGCGGGGGCGCCGGGCGCTACCGGAGCCGTTCGAGGGTGTTGGAGAAACCAGCTGCGGGCTGGGGTGCCGTTTTGCCCTCCCCGAGCATCCGTGGGGACCAAGCATTCCACTACTGTGCATTCCCCGGCGGTGCTTTTAGTGATGTTATGAAATAGCTAATTAAAATTTGGCTTCCTTTTAATTCTGTGCGTGGTTTTATTAACTTTAGCTGCTGGGCTAAATGTGTCTTGGTAGCATCGTGTTTGTGCTGTGCAAAGGTTTCTATTTTTCCTTCAGTAGTTTTAAATTTCAGACTGCTGGAGTGGGCTTTTTTTCAAGAGAAAGGGCACAGTAACCGACCCACAGGGCCAGCCAGAGGTGCTGCTGTCCGGAGTCATTCTCTTATGGACCAGGAGATCAGGAATGTGGCATCTCCAGCTGCAGGGGCCATCGGGTGGTGGTGCTCAAGATGCTGAGGCAGCGAGGGAGGCGAGTAGCAGGGCATGGATGCTGGACTTGAGGAATGCAGATGCCAGGAACTGGTAGCTGTTACTTTTTTAGGTGTTTTTTGGCACGTTGTAGTACAGAGGACCCCAAGAGCTGGGACATCTGGTGAGGGCACCTTCATTCCAGCACAGAGATGTTGCATTCAGGGATGTTCCTTTGGGATACGCAGCTAAACAAGCAGATGTGTAGAGGCACTGTGGGCAGGGGGAAGTTGAGGGGAGTTCTGTGGGAGGTGGAGGTAAAGGTGGGCTGCAAAGGAGAAATAAAAACATCGTCTGGATATGTGGATATGATGTGGGGAAAGCTGTAGCTCATTTAGTGCTAAAACTGGCAAGGATGTCAAGGCTGACAAAGAATAAGTAACTGCTGCCTTAGCAGTGAAAGAATAAACAGGGAAATGTGGATCTGCTGTTGAATGTGGCAAGCAAGTTAGGAGCAGCAGACCCAGAGGAGTCTGAAGCACTCGGCCTTTTTGTCTGGGTCTTGAGAAGCAAGGTCCTCTAGGTTCTTGCATCTAAAGATGGGGCTCAAGGAAGAGAAGAGCTACTAGTATGAGTAAAGTATCAATTTATCGAGAAATTTCTATCCATACAAACGTAATGGGAACCAACAGGTGTCTCTAGAGGGATCTGGGAGAATTGGCTGATATAATTGTGAGGCTGGCCTCTATCGTTTTCAAGAGGTTATGGAGATCAGGTCCAGGTAGGTTAACCACGCTTCAGTCTTTGGAAAACTATGGAGCAAGTTCTCATGGAAGGCATTTCTGGGAGAAGGAGACACAAAGGAGAAGGAGGAGCCTGGAAACAGCCAGCATGACTTCTTGCTTGGCCAAATGGATTGTCATCTTTGATGAAAGAATTAGATCTGTAGGCACAAAATACACAAAATATTGAATATCATCTACTTGAGCAGGACTCTGGACATAGTGCCCTGCAGCATCCTTGTCTTCAAGATGTGATGTTACAGATAGTCAACTACTAGATGTATGAAAAACTGGCTGGATCATCAGGCTCAGAAATAGTGCTAGTGGTTTCTGTTTCACTTGGGAGCAAGTTACAAGTGGAGTTTCTCAGGGTTCTAGCATCTCTCTTATGGTGATCTGGAGGAGGACATGGGTCCAGAAGATGTTAATAAACTTGAGTGCTGCCAGCAGAGATCCTCCAGAAGTGGTGTGGAGATTAGAGCACGTAAGCTGTGAGGGAGATGGGTTGTTAAGCCATAGCACTGCCCCAGTACTTACTAGGAGGCTGCTGATGGAGCCAAACATTTAACAGCAGGATGAGGAAGGTAGAAAACAGGTATGAATTGAAATAACAGAGGTGAGAGAGGTTCCAAATTGGACGACAAGTTGACCATGAGGCAGCAGTGTGCCCTTGTGGCCAAGAAGGCCAATGGGATCCTTGGGTGCATTAAGAAGAGCATCTCCAGCAGGTCGAGGGAGGTGATTCTGCCCCTCGACTCAGCCCTGGTGAGGCCACATCTGCAGTATTGTGTCCAATTCTGGGCTCCACAATACAAGAGGGATGTGGAGCTGCTGGAGAGAGTCCAGCGCAGGGCTACAAGGATGATCAGGGGCCTGGAACATCTGCCCTATGAGGAGAGGCTGAGGGAGCTGGGCCTGTTCAGCCTGGAGAAGAGAAGGCTGAGAGGGGACCTGATCAGTGTCTATAAGTACCTCAAGGGAGGCAGTGAGGAGGATGGTGCTGGCCTCTTTTTCCCTGGTGGCCACTAACAGAACTAGAGGTAATGGGCACAAACTGAAGCACCAAAAGTTCCACAGGAACTTAAGGAAAAATTTTTTAACAGTGAGGGTGACAGAGCCCTGGAACAGGCTGCCCAGAGAGGTTGTGGAGTCTCCTTCTCTGGAGCTCTTCAAAACCCACTTGGACACAGTCCTGTGCCACGTGCTCTAGGGGACCCTGCATGTGCAGGGGGTTGGACTAGATGACCTCTAGAGGTCCCTTCCAACCTTAAGCATTCTATGATTCTGTGATAAGGAGAAACTTTTCACTATAAGGACAGACAAGCAATGAAAGAAGGTGCCCAGAGAGATACAGCCTCTAATTGAAGCTTAGAGACTTTCAGTATCCACCTGGATAAAGCCCTGAGTAAGCTGGTCCGATAAAAGAAGGTGCCCAGAGAGATACAGCCTCTTATTGAAGCTTAGAGGCTTTCAGTATCCAAAGCCCTGAGTAAGGTGATCTTCCCTCTTTGAACAGAGGGCTAGAATAGAGACCTCCTGAGGACTCTTGCAACTGGAATGAGTCTTATGAATTTGAAACTATTCCTTTTACATGATTTGAGTAGGGGTAAAGGAAGGGAATAGTTGGGATGGTCATGCCAGTTTCCACGCTCTGCTAGTCTGAAAGTCTAGTACAAAATAACTGTGGTTCTGTGTAATCTGTGTGTCTTGTTTATGTGAGCAACAGCTCCTCACAGGGAATGTCTGAAACTGGTGTTTACAGAGTTTATACGCATACTGCTTTTTGTTGGGACAATTCCCAAACAATTAGGGAGTTTTTGGTGGCATTTCCTGTTTTCCAAGGCAGAGGAAGATGTGTTGAGATTAAAGCTTGAAAATCTTAACAGGAATTGATAAGCGAGTATTTCTTCTTTCCAGTAGGTTTCCTTTACAGCGGTACTGGCCAAGTTATCAGTGATGTGATCCCCGTAGCATCTATAGCTGAGATGGGGGGCGGAGGGGGAGGTTTCACCTGAAAAAGCTTCATGTAGATGAAATCCTGTAACATCAGTTGTCCTTTTAATTCTGCAGCCACCAGTAATCAACCTGAATGTGGAAGATGAGGTACGGTTTGTAAGAAGTAAGTTCTTCATTCCGTATGTAAAGATTATCCTTAAAGTATATGTATTTCTTTACAATGTCAAGTATCTGCTTTAAACCAGTGCTGTGTATCTAGTAAAGACAGAAGAAGTTTGCACACTCTGTGAAATAACACAAGATAATGCAACACATTCTTAGTTTTTCTCTTTCTTCTCTGTGCCGTAGTTATACCTCAGCCTTCTATAACCAAAGTGAACTTAAGGGGAAAATGAGTTAAGAGAACATTATGTGGGAAAAGTCTGTATTTCAATTGGCTTTAACAAATGTAAATGCAAGCTTAAGTGATTTTTTTTGTCTGTCTCTTTTTCTCACTAGCTACATTTTCTTACAATAAGAGTCCAAACTGATTAGTGACTTGTTGAATCTGTTAATTCATGCTAAACTGTCTACACAAGCTTGCAGTCATGCAACAGATAGGATATTCCATGAATAAAAGTGCATGTTTTGTTTATCCTGGCAAAAATATTGAAGAATATGAAGAAGAATGTGCTTCACAGGGGAATTTCCTTACGTGTGTGCGCACCTTAGTGGTGCAGTCTTATTTCCTATCCAATCAAAGGGTGTCACTGTCGGGTTTGTTCTGCACGAGTAGATGCAGGAGGGTTTGTAAGAACTGGGTTTGACAGTCTTTCACTGACTGCTTGAATACTGCATAAGCATCAAGACTTTTTGATGCTTTAAAACAAAGGCATATGTATATATATGTATATAACACTCTAAAACCAACCAAACTGTTTATTAGTAACTCTTCTGCTGTTTCTGTGAATATGCTGATTGCTCACGCCAAGATGAAAATAGTCCCTAAAGCTAGGCTAACTCTTGAACTGTGAAATTATTTGGGAGATGGCTGGTTGAGAGTGCTGAGGCCAAAAGGATATGAAGAAGCATTTTAACAATCTAACCAAGCTAGTATTAGAGTTCCAGTTCCCAGGCAGGGCCCTGGCACTACCTAATACACTAACTTAGAGCTGAGCTAAGTTTTTACTAGTATTCACTTAGTAGTTTGAGCCTACATAGCCCAGTGAATATATGGTTATATAACTATTGATATGCTTATTAGCATGAAATTTGAAAGCATGAAGCTGCATGATTGCTTTTAGGTACATGATTTTTGGTTTGCAGTAATTGTATCTGTATTGTATCAACAGACTTTATATGATGCTGTCTCAGTGTTGTAATTAGTGCCAGTGTTTCAAAACTTTTGTCTTCACTGACCTTGTTTTAAGAACCACTTAATGTTGTTGCAGTAGTTTACACTGAATGTTGTATCAAACCTTTACAGAGACACTGAAAGTCACAAAGCCTCGATTTGATGCGTCCTTGGTTTATTTGACCCGAAAATTCATGGATCTTGTCAAAACAGCTCCGGATGGTGTCCTTGATTTAAATGAGGTAGCCACAACTCTTGGAGTACGAAAACGAAGAGTATATGACATCACCAATGTGTTGGATGGAATCCACTTAATTCAGAAAAGATCTAAGAACCTTATCCAGTGGGTGTGAGTTGGCTTTGAAACTTCTAGTTTTTGAAACAATGAAAAACAGCAATGCTAAGTAATATTTATAGTTTGAATCTTGGAGTATTTTAAGCATATTTAATTATTCATGATAAATGAAACTATCCTAAGGAGGTTTCAGACATGAAACTAATAATTTGAGCCTTTAGACTGTCTGAATTGCATACTATATTAATGAATATCAAGTGGGGGGGCAAAACAACAATGAAATGTATTTCAGCTGAGTAAAACATGCCAGAATTCCTTGTTGGTTCCTATTAATACATTTTCTGTATTCAATAAACATGCTCTTATTTATATAAACATACTAGACAACTTTGATATTCTTTTAGAGGTTCTGATCTTGATCAAGTTTTTGGAGGGGCACCAGAACAACAAAAACTGAGAGATGAACTTTCTGACCTGTCAGCCATGGAAGAAGCTCTGGATGAATTAATCAAGGATTGTGCTCATCAGTTGTTTGAACTAACAGATGATAAAGAAAATGCAAAATATCCTTTCAACTCTTACATCACATTATCTAGCACATGACTTGGGTTATTAGTACTCAAGTACCTAGTAATAGCTGCTACCACAGACGGGCAATAACGCTTGGTTACGTGCATAGTCATGTGCTCTCCTTTTGCAGAATCAGAGGCAGTTCAGCCCATTTCTAGGTGAGTGCTACTGGAATGACCTTTCAATTGCAGAAACTTGAGGTAGAGTGGGAGGAACTGAAGTTGGACTGTTTTCCTACTTCCACGGAAAGGAAAGCAGAGTATCTTAGTGGCAGAGAGAGTAAATAAGAGGATTATATTGAGATAAGTTGTTAGAAAGAGTAATGAGGGTGAGAGAGACAGAATGTTTCAATCTTACAAGTTTTTTTTTCCCTTAAATACAAAGAAGGGCTCTTTTCCTGTCAGCTACTACCTAATATTACAAAAGCAACCCTAGCTGAACTATTTACTGCTTTTCTTAAGTGATTTTCTTCAGTGATACTTAATATCATACTCTACGCCTGCCCACTGACAAATCGCTTCACAGAATCCTTGACCAATGTATACACTAGCTTATGTGACATACCAAGATATCCATAGTATTCAGGCATTTCAAGAACAGATTGTTATTGCAATCAAAGCTCCAGAAGAAACAAAATTGGAAGTACCAGCTCCTAAAGAAGTAAGTTTTATACATTTCTCAAGGAACAAAAGTACCAGAATCCGATCTTGCAACAGCAGTTTTGCAATTGCCTTCATTTTCCTTGTCCTGTATAGCAGATATTGGTACCTCCATTTTCTTGTGTTGCAGCTATAGGCAATAACTATAGCAGTCTGCACAATTTTGGTTTATCAACGTTATTAAACAATAAGCATGTCTGAGCTTTCGTTATTTGGTTTTGCTAGAGATAATGGAGCAGTTTTAGTGTTGCCTATTTCCAGGATCAGAATATGTTTGATAATCAAACTACCAGAATGCTGTTAACCTTTGCATACTAAAAGGGATATACTAACCAAAAGAAGATAAAAGAAGCATAATTTGTTAATGTTCTAACAGTAAATAAGTATTTTCCTATTGCTTAATGAATAGACAATTATTGTCATATAATACTAAAGCAGGATACGCACAGTAGCCAAATCAACAAGTTTTGACACTATAGTAGACTACGTCAAAATGGACTTTCTGTGCTGGTGTGGACTGTTGAAAAATAACTAATTTGTAAGATTTATTATTTTGTTTATATGCAAGTCCTTGTCTTATAGGATAGCATAGAAGTGCATATAAAGAGCACAAAAGGACCTATTGATGTGTATTTATGTGAAGTGGAACAAGATAAGCGAGGTGCCAAAGCTTTTGAAGATACAGATACTGTGACGTCTGAAATTAAGTCATCAGTACCTCCCGATGAAGGTAACATCTTCTATTTACAGATTTTTTTTTTTTTAACTGGACAAGTGTAATTTTCCAGGTATGGTTTAAGTGGTTTTAGCTGTGTGGGACTAGAGGAGGTGCCTGAAATGGAAGTTTATGGTGTTGTGTTACCTCCCAAGAGTGGAGCCCAGCAGTGCAGCTAAAGACGAGCTGCTGCAAGAGCTGAGATTCTGCCTCAGATAAGAGGCTGCGCTGCTCTCACTCCCCAACTGCCCTGCCTAACACGGGGCAGGCGTAAGGGGAGACAGTGTTTTAAGCTCCTGAAACACAGTTAGCTGTAACTGTCTCCCAGAGCCCCGGTGTTGCAGGATATTGCTTCTTAAAAATAAGTGTGACAGGAATTATAGTAGCTCAGAACACAAAAGTTGATTTATTTTTTTTTATCTTCTTTTTAGTAATGCACCTTAATAGATGATAGGAGGAGATGGCTTTTTGATTATTTTTATTAAGTCTTACATTGCTCTTAAAACAACTTTTTGCTGTTTTCATTCATTGGCATTATAAACTTTCTTTTTTTCCCTCGCCTTTCTTAACCAAAATAAATCATAAGAGAAATGACTCTTAACATTCTTAGGGTGATTCTTTGCAAAACGCTTATGAGGTATAGTTCAGAATGAGAAAATGTGACCAGCAGAGAATTTAATATTTGCAACAACTAGCTTGAAAATGTATATTATCTAAGTAAAAATAGCAAGTATTATTTTTTACTTTAAAGATAGTTTTGTGGAATGCAAAACATTAATATTATAGTTTGGAGTAAGTATTTGCTTCAGCATTGTGGCATAGCCCAAGGAAAGCAGTTGAAAATGGTCTTTTGAGATTGACTGCTCCAGCTTCTGTGGAATTCCTATTTTTTTTTTTTTTTTTTTTTTTTTAATTTTGGGTAAATTTTGAGGCCTAAAGTTTATTCATCTTAGAAGAGAATTATATCATGGCTGATAAGCACTGTGTGATGTGCAAACCTGAGCTCTTTGAATGGTATATTTAGCAGTATATTAACAGAATGAACAATGCCTTCAGACTTTCCCTGTGTGCTTTCTTTCAGTGCGCAGGTCTTAGAAGGAAATGTGCTTTATGAAATGGTTCTAGATATTCTATATTAAAAGCGGGTACAGTGCACACATCAATGCGGTGCTTACTCAGAAACACTTCCTGAAGACAGTAATCTTTTCCTTTTTCCATTTCTCTTTCAGAGTGAGATCTCCAAAAGCAAGCTGTGAGATGTAAGAGATGAATTACAACTTAAAATCTAATGCAGATTGTAAATATCTGTGTTATAGAGCCTTTTCAAAACTGCTTGGAACTGCAAACTTACTGACCTGAAATGCTGCAAAATGTTTTAAATTTAAAACAGCAGTGGGTTGGTTGAGAGTTTTCACAAGCCTGCTTATCTTCCTAAATTAAAGGAAGACAGTTCCTAGAGTTGCTTTTAGGAGTTTTGTTTTCATATTTGCATGTGATCTACAGTGCTTTGGGAAAACGGCCCTTTTAGCTTATGAAATAACTTTAAATTGATGGAAAACACAGGCAAGAAATAACTTGTAAAAATGAAGATCCAAAAACTATTCCTGAACGATCCACAATCCTTGTAAGAATGTACATAATAAAGAAATGCACTTTTCAGTTCCAAAGCGTGCTGCTGTTACACTTGTATTTGATATTTCTGTTTACCAAGGAACCAGTATATTGGAAGTGTTCACTGTAAGGAACAAAATGTAAATATAATGAAAGTTTTGCCTTACACTGTATAGGTGCTGTTTGCATCCAGCTCTGCAGGAACTGCGATATCAACATGAAGTTAAATAAGTGAGCTTTTCTGTATATATCGATACCAAGTTTAGGTAGTTGTTGATGTAGATTTATGGAGATTATTTGCATTTCTGCCTTTGTACAGCAAATAAAATAAGCTTATAAAAATGGTCAGCCTAACAGTACTTAAACTTCATTTTGGGACTTGTCTTTAAACTGTTGTAATGCACTGGATAACTACAAACAGTAAAACTGATAAGTTTTTTTTTTTTTTTAAATCTGATAAACATGGTGCTGGCAGATAGCTTTTAGATCCGCATCTTGTGATGCCGCAGTGCTCTAGCAGTTGTCAGAAAAGAAAAGTACTTATCACTAAATACTTAAATTGGTCACTTATTGTCTAAAATATAGGGATAGCATAGCCTGAAACTTTGTGGCTTCTCCTTGCAAAAATGACAAATACTGAAATATTTCATAACTACATTAAACTTCTCTGCTCATCTGTCTTCTGTACCTGTGCAATGAAGCTTTAAAATGTTGAGCCTGGCTGTGCTTAGTGAATTAACTATTACCATACAGCTGACAGAGCCTCGTGTCAGCTTTAGAACATGCATTTTCATAGTGTCCTCTGTGTGATGGAAAACGAGGAGAAAAAGAAAAATACCCTCAGGACACAAACTCTTGGTTTTCCAGAGAGGAGAGTATCGGCATCTACCCATCTTTCTGTAGCTGTTAACATCTACTCATAGATGATCACGTTAAAGCCAACACCACCCTCCCTGCCCACCACATTTAACCAGCATCTCTACAGCTCTTTTAGGCAGACAATGTAAAATTAGTTGTTTTATACTCTATTCGTGAAGTGGAACAGTTGCCTTAAGAGCTTAAATTCACCTTCCTAAAGATTCAGAGTCAATCCATTTATCTGCTAAGTTTGTTAGTTGTTAAGCGTTATGGGAAGACTAAACCTTGTGTTGTAAAGTAATACTGACTTTATGTTCTAAAGACTGGGAGAAGCCGTAATATGGCAGTTACACTTGAGCAATTTTCTTAAATGCCCTAAATGGTTTTAACAGTGCATGTTCAGTAGAACAAGTGGGCTTCTGAAGCCACTGAATATTCGTAGTG
The DNA here is from genome assembly GCF_000705375.1 of Tinamus guttatus. The sequence goes on along the minus strand of NW_010588861.1, from coordinate 174,431 downwards.
TGACTCACGGGTGATAATGGAAAGCCTTGAAGTTCTGCACAGGCTCCCCAAGTTAGCTGGCTCGCTGGCAAGGTTCATTGGGACTGTGGGAAAAGCTGGTGAGTGATCCTGAGCTCAAACACATGGTACAACCTCACTTAAAGTGGATCTGATAAGATCTTACTCCATGAATTTGTATAATGGTTGATTTTTTTTTTTTCCTTAAGGGTTACTTAAGCTATTTTTGTTGAGTCTTAAGCTATTATTTGTGTGTGTAAGCCCTTCCCTCAGGTATTTGAGGACTCTGCCTGCAATAAATTAAAAAGCTCTAATGACTTATCACTTTTTTTCTTTTTCTTTTTTTTTTTTTTTATCTTTCCTTCAATAAGAATGGCTGAGCATCTATTTTCCATTAACTGGTGGTAACACCAGTCAGGATCTGTAATTATAAAATACCCTGTTTTTCCTGACTCTGTGGTTGGAGCAGATTCCACCACTTGCAGTGTGTCTGAACAGCAGTTCGGACCTCATTTGGAAGGGCAAGTTACTCCTTGGCATTTTCAAATGTGGATAAAGGTCTTAAAATAATGATTTGTAGAAGAGATGGAGTTGTTTAAAATTACTTTCCATGAAGTATTTTAAGCAAAAGCTTTCCTTTTCATTCACATGCATCTTTTGAAGAGCCTCGTGCATAGGCCTAATTCACTACTCGGATTTCGGGAGTCACTCGGAAGTGCGGGCGCTTGCTGGGCAGTTGGGTAGTCCCCAGCAGACGGAGTTTATTGCAAGCTCCAAACAGCTTCATCTTCCGTAATCTCGGTTCATCTTCCGTAATCTCGGCCCCTGGGGCAGTGCTGAAACCCGCTAAGCGGCTGTGGTGTTTTCCCAGGGCAGATCTGTGCGTTTTGGCTCCTCTTCTGCTGTGCTAATACTAATTTGTGTAAGGTATGTTGAGACTAAAATGATGTAAGTTATACTTAACTGTGTATTATTTTGCATAAATCTATATGGGTGTTCTTACACACTGATACACTGATGGATGTGATAGGCATTTCTAAAAAATATGGTATATGCTTGGAAGGAAATCTTATCTTGATGCTTAGAGAAAAAGATGTTTATTCTCTTCATGTACCTGCTGCTGTCATATGTGATCCCTTTTCCTCCTTTCATCCTATGGAAGTCTGATAAGGGACTATTGTAAAGGCCTGTGACTGTGCTGTCCAAATACCCTATACGTGTATTCAGATGTGTAGTAGCTTCTCACATGATTATCCATGATGGGGAGCATGTTTGTATCATCCCTGGATTAAGGGACAGGGCTCTAGAAGACAAATAATCGCTAAATCCTAGAAGTTGAAAGAGCAATCCCAAAAGATAAGCCCTCAAAACCTCATTAGTCTTTTACTGGCTCTTCTTAGGCCTCTAATATTTCACAGAATCACTGGATGGTTGAGGTTGGAAGGAACCTCCAGAGATCATCTAGTCCAACCCCCCTGCTCCAGCAGGGACACCTAGAGCACGTGGCACAGGGTGGCATCCAGGCGAGTTTGGAAGATCTCCAGAGAAGGAGACTCCACAACCTCTCCGGGCAGCCTGGGCCAGGGCTCTGTCACCCTCACAGGAAAGAAGTTCTTCCTCACATGGAGGTGGAACTTCCTGTGTTTCAACTTGTACCCATTACCCCTTGTCTTGTCACTGGCCACCACTGAGAAAAGCTTGACCCCATCTTCCCTAGCATCCCTATTTACTAGCATCCTTCTTAAAAAGGAAATCTGCGTACTTGAAACGAAAGCTTTAGGAAACTAAAAAATCTCTGCAAGAAGCTATTCAAATTGCTGGAATAATTTTTCTTTCTCTATAGAGTCTAATGCAGATCCTGTACAGAAATTTTTAGATAATGTGATATTCTTTTGCAGACAGGCAAGCAATTTTGGTTGTATGGCTGTCATTTGCTAAGGAATTCTTCTTTCAACAGTAGCTGTGAAAATGGCACAAGCAGGTTAGAGCAGTAGTTGTTGCTTCTTTCACTTGCGGCCGAAGTGAATATCATGAACAATTAAACATTAAAGTTTTTCTTGTGAACTAGAAAATGTCAGCTATAAAATTTAAGCAGGCTGGTAAGGGAACTTTATATATATGTGTATATGTGTGTATATATAATTGTATATACATATATATATAAAAATTACAAGGCATGCAAATTCTTAAGAAATTTGACTCCTAAAACTAGGAGTATGCACAAACAATGGCCTTAGAAGAGCTCATTTCTAAATGTGAAAATATAAGTTATCCGTCAAAAGAAAAGTTCAAAGTCCAGTATAAGCATTTTCAGAGTTTATGGGGATAATAAAGTTTTAAGGGGGTTATAAATCAGTGATGTGTTCAAAGCTTTAATCACAAGTTAAGATCAAAATAGCTGCAAACTCAAGGAGTAAGGCAAGGTCAAGAGGCCCCGTGTTTATTATTCAGCTCATTAGCAGTAAAGGTTGAGGCTAGATGCTGACTTCTCTGAAGATCAAGATTTCTGACTTAGCATAACCAGAATAATTGCGAACCAGAATAATTCTGAACAGAAGAATTCCGGATCTGGCAACATCAGCAAAAGCAGGATTTGCCTTCATTACTTGCAGCAGTGCCTCTTTGCAGGCAGTTAACTGCTTGCATTGCCTTCACAAGCACACAATGAGGAGGTCCCTTATGAAATGTAACATACCTAACAGTGCTGATACATACAGGAAAAGCCATAAAGTTTTAATTTGGCACCTGGAACTAAGAAAAGTATTAATGTGACTTTGGAAAGGCAGGCACGTGGTAGAGGTCACCGATGCTGTCACTGATAGAATGGATCTTTCCACAAACTACCACGAATCCTCCCTCTGAAGGGAGGCAACTACTAGGGGCAGAAATCCCCATGGTGCTGCAGAAAGATTCAATTCTAACAGTACAGTAAGGTGTGCAAGACACTCAGAAGGGCAGGAAGCTAGCAGAGTTGATGCTTTTTTTATGTCCTTATGCGGCTGAAAGTAAAAAAAAACACCTGTGAAACGACACAAAATGATCCTCCCCTGGGGGAATATTCACGAGAGAAACACAGAGATTCATCTCAAGAACTGCTGCTTCAGTTCTTGCTGGCATCAGAGGATTTAAAGTAAAATACATCAGAATCATTAGTGCACCTGTTCTACAACAATTTCTATGTGTCCCTGTACCTTCAATGTCTCTTTTGAGGTCACATACATCTTAATTGCAGATTCTTTTCCTCAGAGTACTAAGAAAGGGAATAAATACAAATATCAGTTCTTTAATTGCCTAATCTGACTCATAAGTTGGCAGTTTCTCAATGTGTTTATCTGTGGTTTTGATTTGTTTGTAAAGTGTCAAAGGCATCGACTCCACTAGGTAGATGAAGAGAACAAATGGAAAATATGGATTACTGAGTATTTACTGTGTACTTCTTTCTTTCTTCCAATCTGAAAGGCTTCAGGCTGTAGGAGAAATTTACTGTAGATTTAATCTCAGGAATCATAGCTTTTGTTCAAAAGGCATTACATTTGTGAAATTAAAGTGATCACTTAACAGAGTCTTCAAAGTAAGTATCTTTCATATTAAAATATCTTCTATTCCTAATCTGTAAAATTCTGCTCCTTTATTCATGGAGAAACTAGACAGTGGTATCTGTTAACAGTCTGGATTGGAGGAGCTGGGAGGCTGTCCAGATGCTCTCTGCAAGCTGTGTACATATATATGTATGCACACATATATACATATATATATATATGAAAAATTCTGGCCCAGAAGTGGAAACAAGACAACAGTAACTGTTGATATAGATGTTCCCGGACAACTTTTCGTGCATCTATGCTCCCTCTGCTGGCTTTACACCAGCTTTTAACAGACTCTTGTTAAAGTGACAAGTGGGAGCTATTGCTGTGGGTAAGGATGGAAGCCTGCAAAGCTATGGATCATGTTTTGGAGAAAAAAATGATACGACTGTACAAAGAAACTACCGACGCACACCACCAAAGCAACTAAAAATTAACACCTTTGACATAGACATTGCTCAGGCTACCAACTCTTCCAGTAAGAGCTTCTGATCAGGTCTGAGCTACAGAAGTATGGTTATCAGAAAAGGAAGAATTGGGTGTTTCATTTCCATATAGAGAAAATCTCTGTGGTGGGTCCTCTAGGAACGCCTCTGCTTACACCTAAAGCTGTATACCCGGCCTGAATAATTTCTAGGCTGCCCAGGTAACACCTGCATTATGGATGAATGACCTGCTGATTTTAAGCAATTTTAATCTGCTGATTTAAACCCTACAACAACAAGAAGTAAAAAGCAGGTATTTGTGTAAGTTTTTACTACTTTTCTTTTTACGAGTTTCACTATTCCTGGCTGCCCATAATGATCAGAAAGTCTGCAGAAATTGCTAATGATCATAACTAGTGTTTTCAGAGCTAGACAGCTTTAGGCACTCACAAATTGCTTTTGCTTATTTTACATACACAGTCTTTTTTATTTATTTTTGTATCTTATTCTTGTATCCTATAATTCTTAATATATACTTAACATCTGATTAATTTTCATTTTCATCATTAACATCATTTTCAATAACAACATTTTTTTCTCTCTAGGTAATATAATTTGACATTTAAGTAGGCTTAGAGATATCCATAGCCCTTTTCCATGTATTCTGCAGTGATGAGACAAGAGCTGGGATGACTTTGTCCTTTTGGCAGAGTGGTTTACATGACACAAACACTGTAACCCACAGATAGCTTGAACTGCTGCACAGGTTCAAGGAGAATTTTAGCGATCAGGCAAACAGAGAGAAAAGTAATTCCTTGACGTCTTGAAATGGATGTTTTTTGTCACCTTCCCAGGGGAATATTATGTAGGTCTTATGCAAAAATATAATGTCCAAATTATTTCTTGCCATTCTTTTTTTTTTTTTCTGAATCTGCTATATGTAAATTTGGGCCTGTTACAGCTTAGAAACATAGGGATTCCACTTGTGATTAGATTGCTGCTCTCTCATCATTTCTGATGGTGCGAAGTAGCTGATGTATGTGGGTAAATAACCTGAAATCTCCCAAGGAGATGTTTGCCAGGAGAAATCTCTTTCTAAAAATAACTATAAAAATTATGCCATCAACAACAGTTGGCTTCTGTTGTTCACATGCAAAGACAAAATTAAATCAATCTCTGCATATGGATACCTAAGACTACGTATACACCAGATGATAGAGCAGATAACACGGGGTGCTGAGGGCCACTAGAGGGCTACCTAAAGCAAATTTCTGCAACTTTTCAACACACCAAATTATCACTTTGAAATTTCTTGCCAACTGCAAATGACACCATTAAAAATCATTTCCTACAGTCTTCTCTAATCCAGATAATATTTATTTTTTACTTATTTTATTTTATTTTGCTTCCGACTCTTTTACATGTGCCATGGTATAATCTATTTATACCACCACCAAGTCAAGCGGTACATTCAGTGACAGGAGCGCTTCTCTCCTAGCCCTAAGCTAGTTGACTGGAAAAGGCTGCAGGGCTCATGCTGAGGAGCCTCCCCTCCCACAGGCCCGGCTGTGAGAAATGGCCAAACGAAGGGGGCTGAAAACATGGTCAAGCTGAAGAAATAAGCATTAGTTGTGAGTGATATAATAGGCCTTATGTGCCCCAGTAAATGAGTCCAATTTAGGAACTCTAATTCATTACTGTGGCTGAGGGGATGGGACAAATTTTTACACTTAAAAAAGATTAAAACATCTTTCAGTTTAGGTGCGAAAGAAGCAGCATAGATTTTTAAAATGGTAATAGAGTCGGGTGACTTGTTTATTTTTTTTAATGGTTAATTCCCCAGCAAATGTGGTTTCAGTCATCTCTAAAATATTTGCTTCAAATCTGCTGAATAGTTTTGGCTGGGAGAGAAGAAAAGAAATATATTAAAAAAAAAAAAAAAGGAGAGGGTGAAGTCTGGGGGAGGAAAGTCCCTCGTTACCCAACAGCTCAAGGCCCCAGCGCTGAGGGAGGCGGCGGGGACCGCGTGTGGGGGCAGCTCTGAGGTGGGTACCCCGGGCCCGGCCTGTGGCGCAGGCGGCCGCGGCTGCGCGCGCTTCCCAGCTCTTCCCAGAGTCATTCCCAGGCCCCTCCTCGCTGCCCCCATGAACTTGGGGCCTATTCGTGGAACAGCTCCAGCGCGAGGAAGAATTTCCCCTTGTTCCCACTGCAGGAATCCTTAACACTCAGTGTTGGGAGCAGCTTTCTAAGAAGCAGAGTGGCTCGAATTCCCTTGCACGTTAGCAGGATTTTTCAGGTCTGAAGCAAGCAGGAGGCAAGGGATCACTATGCTCCTCTCAAAGCATCCGGAGCAAATGCGCTGCCTTGGGCCAAGCAGAACACTTCATGGTCTGTGAAGGGAAATGCTCCCAGGTTATTTTCCTTAGGCATGAAAAACAGCCACTTTGGTTCCATCCAAACTGTGCTGGGGTTTATTTATTATGTTCAGGGTGGCTTATGAACAAAAAAGGCAGTCTGCACCAGGTCCCGCATTAGTCTCGGAACAGCTTGGTTTCTCTTTCATGCAGGCTGATCTGCGCTGCTGATACACAGATACGACTGTAGTGCTAGAAACACGGAAACGAAGGCGACTTCGCGGGCCTGGCCGCTGCTGCTACCACATCGTGTGTTGTGGGTACAAGTTGAAACACAGGAAGTTCCACCTCCATGTGAGGAAGAACTTCTTTACTGTGAGGGTGACAGAGCCCTGGCACAGGCTGCCCAGAGAGGCTGTGGAGTCTCCTTCTCTGGAGATCTTCCAAACCCGCCTGGATGCCACCCTGTGCCACGTGCTCTAGGTGTCCCTGCTGGCGCAGGGGGGTTGGACTAGATGATCTCTAGAGGTCCCTTCCAACCTCAACCATTCTGTGATTCTGTGTAGCTGCCTTCAGAAATACTGTACTGGTCATGCTGGCTTTTTGCTGCCTTTACTCAGAAGGCTGTGCCAAAGATTCATCTTTATAAAAGCTACTTTCTTTTTATTTCCACTCCAACTCTATCCTTGTCCGATTTGCACCCATAGGTCTTCCTTTGCTCTGAAGTTTTAACAGCTCTTTCTTTCATAGCATTTATTTCTCTGGTGTGTCTATGGACAGCACCACAGCCTCTGCCAGTCATTTGTCTGTGGCACTAAGCAAATTAAATTATTCAAGTGCGCTAAGAAAATTAAGTCATTCAAGTCAACCCACATCAAACAGGCTGCCTTGTTCCCTTATCTCTGTCCAGCTCCCAATTTCAGTTTATTTCCTTTGATATGAAGAACAGAGCTGTACATGGCCCACCAATGCTTTTATTTGGTCTTGACTTTATCTAACTTGAGTATCTTCGTCATGTTTTACAGTACCATTTATCCTTTATATTTCCAGTTTCATCAGCTAATGCACTGGGGTCTTTTGCCTTGGCTGTTTCAAAATGACTAACCCTCACCTTATTTTAGAGTTTGTTACTATGTCCCAAAAGCATATCCTGCTATATAATGTACTATTTAATTATATCACATTTCTCTCTTTCCTGACATTAAGATCATCTAGTTCCTCTGAGAAATAGCCCAGAGCTCAGCTCTCTTGATGTTGTCTCCTGATTCAGTGCAAATGGCAAACACCATCAGCTCAATCCATTTTTGTGCTGCTAAACAAGAAGGTTGAAATTTTAAGAGGTTACACAAGACTGGCAAAGACTGGTCCTTGTCATTCGTCATCTTCTCCAGTGTATCAAATTCTTCACTGAACACCAGGTGAGATCAGCTGTATGTTTTTTGCCTAGATATTTTAAAGTTTTCAGATTAATCTGGTATGATGTACATGGGATCTATTTCCTGCTTGCTTCCATGGGATCTATTTCCTGTTTGCTTCCATATCTTTGCTGTTTGTACTGAAATCTGTTTTCCAACATTGTAGGCTACTAAGGCCACATGAAGAGCTTGGTAATTGTCATATTTGTCTCCTTTAAAGGTACAGATCCAAAGCCAAATTTATTACAATTTCAGAAGTCTTTCTTCTCCTTCTGTTGTAGTCACCTCTGTGATAGCTTTCATTTTTGTATCTTAATTCTATTTACCTTTTTTTTTTTTAAAAAACATCATCACCTGTCACCAAAGTCTAGGTGAGTATTCATTTGGACTGGGGCAAATCAGACAGTCTCTTTGCTAGTCTCATCAGTTAACCCATTTACTATCTATCTGGCAGTCAAGCCTGACAAGTTGATAAGCAAGACCCTCCTTGAAAGAAATGAGAAGAGAATGGGAAAATCAGATTTTTTTTTTTCAAAAGAAGGGAAAAAAAAAAAGGTTCTTCCTTTCCCTCCCTCTCTGGGTGTTTATATTGCTGTTTCTGTTGCTGGAATATTAAATGACGTAATTTCTCCAAGTGAGTAAAATCTTATCTGCAAGGCTGTGTCTTCACTGGTATACTCCAGATTGTGCTTTTTCCCATTTTACAGCCACTGCAAGTTCCCCAGGAACCACAGCTGTTTATGCCCCAGTATCGGGCAGACTGGCTTATTTTCCCCCCAGCTGACAGCAGCTAAACCCTAATGAAAAGCAGACTGTTTGTAGGAATGATAGTGCTAGTTGGGAGATATCTGTACAACATAATGTGGGGATTCAGAGGTGCAGATAGAACTATAGCAATAATCATCTTTATTTAGACTGCTGTGTACAGGCCCCACTGGCATTTTACCCTCATTGCAGGCAGTGCCATGGGTTTTACTGTCACTTTCTCTGCTTGTTCCTGCATATTCACAACCAGCAGCCAGACCAAAAGGATTGAGGTGCCTAATATGGATCTCACACCAAAGTCTAGGATTGCAATCCAAAAATACACCACACAATCTAATCGTGGAGGTGGCTACATCTGCTCTTTATCTCTCTCCCATTGAATGTTTTTATTGGGAGGCTCCTCTTTCCTTCTTGCTCTCTTCTGCCTTCATATTAAGGCATTTTCACTGCATGAATTCAGCTCTACGGGGAAGGCATCCTTAAAGGGCCACAGAGACATACCTAAACCTGTAAGACAGTGGTTATGACCTTCATTAGGAGGTGATATGGAATAATACCCAAAGGAAGGAAAAAATGAAGGGGCTGAGGATGCCCCAAACAACATTATTTCAGAGAATGCATGTGGGTTCGCACTATGCTGAGACCTCCAGATGGGTTCAGGAGGGCGTATTGGTTCAGAAGTACACACGATCTGAGAAAACATAGGATTGCAGAAATATTTCTTATTAACTAGATCTGTCCAGTTTATAGTTTGGCACATTTCTAAAATTTCTCACTCTTCTCATGCCTGTTTACCCAGTTCTGGGTTTCGGGGTTTCATTTCAGAAAGCAGGCGCTGGCACATTTGATCTAAAATCCAGAATAAACTATCAGAAATGCTTATGTTGGTAGGCGTATTTGCTCACTGCAGGAGAGAGGCATTACTGGCACGCAGATGACAGGACTGAATCAAACGTAATTCTCTTTGTTCCCCTGTCAGAATCAAAAGAGGGCAGCCGCAGCTTTGAGAAGATGCCGCTAGCACTGCTGAGGGACTGGTGGCTTTGGGTTATGCACGTTTCCAATTTTGCAACCTGTACCATGCATCATAGAATCACAGAATCACAGCATGGTTGAGGTTGGAAGGGGCTTCTAGAGATCATCTAGTCCAACCCCCTGCTCCAGCAGGGACACCTAGAGCACGTGGCACAGGGTGGCATCCAGGCGGGTTTGGAAGATCTCCAGAGAAGGAGACTCCACAGCCTCTCTGGGCAGCCTGTGCCAGGGCTCTGTCCCCCTCACTGGAAAGAAGTTCTTCCTCACATGGAGGTGAAACTTCCTGTGTTTCAACTTGTACCCATTACCCCTTGTCCTGTCACTGGGCTCCACCGAGAAGAGACTGGCCCCATCCTCCCTAATTCTTCCCTGTACATGTTGCTCAGATTACTCTGCTGTACATGTTGATCAGATCCCCTCTCGATCTCCTCTTCTCTAGGCTAAGTAGGCCCAGCTCGCTTAGTCTTTCCTCATAAGCTCCAGTCCCTTAATCATCTTCGTGGCCCTACTCTGGACCCTCTCTAGAAGCTCCGTATCCCTCTTGTCCTGGGAAGCCCAGACCTGCACACAATGCTCCAAGTGCAGCCTCACCAGAGCCGAGTAGAGAGGCAGGATCCCCTCTCTTGACCTGCTGGCAATGCTCCTCCTCATGCAGCCCAGGATCCCATTGGCCTTCTTGGCTATGAGGGCACATTGCTAACTCATGGTTAACTTGTCAACATGGAGGAGAATGCACAGAGCAGCAGAAGCCATTTTCTTCTCCATTGACAGCAAGACTGGCAGAGTATCATAAATCAGAGCCACTTTTGGGAGTGCTGTGACCTGCTAAGGGCTGCTTAGCTCCAAATGTAGCCTATATGGAGAAAGAAGCAAGGGGAAACTTGCGGTCACTTTGTCCCAGCTCTCGGAGCTATGCTCGCCGCTCGGCTCCTCCTGAGATTTGCAGCACTGAATCTGGCACAGCAACATCACGCAAGCTTTGCAGTTAACCTAGATGCAGAGTTTCACTCCTGTCTTCCAAATGCCTCCAAGAAACTGCCCTGTTGGAGAGGCCATGTGAGCAGCTGGGGAGAGTTACGGAACCACGTCCAAAGCGGCAGCCAGGCGAAGGCGGCCCCGCCAGGCCCGCCCGGCCACCACGGCAGCCACCTCGCTCCTCTCCCGCACCTCCTCTCCTGGATCCTTCCACACTGGGATTTTATTGTGAACTGTACGCAGCACAGACTGATATTTCTGCATTTAACGGCTATTTAAAGGAGTGTGAAGCAATAATAAAGCAAATCTATCAAAGACACAGACTTTCTCAATTAGAGACATCAGATATGTGCCTTTACCTATAAAGTTTATAATATGAAGATATTTTCTTTAACATGTGCTTGATTGCTTTGGCTTGAGTTTAATTACACAGATGGCTTGAGTGGTTTGTAATTTTATAGCCAGCCAGTGCTTGTGATTGATGTGGTAGTGTCATTCTTACCAAGGCTTGGTTTGGAAATCTACGGGTTTTGAAAAGCTTGTTGTATTTAAATTCTCCAGTTGCAATGCAGCAGATGCTGCAGCATGAATGAAACAAAAGAACCAAGGCAATAGGGCTATCGGAAAATCAATAATGATGATTGTGGCTGGGTATTTAACTTTGTGAGTCATTTAAAACATCTCTCCTCTTACATCGTCCAGATACAAAGTCATAGACATTCCTCCCTTTCTATGACTATTTTCATTAATCTGTACTCAAGAAAAAAGGCGGATATTTTATTTTTAATACAGAAAAAAATCTTTTAGACCGACTAAGCACTAGCATGCGAGAAAACTTTTTAAAAAATATTCATTTTCCCATTTCATTTTCTTTTCGCATTTCCCATTTCATCTTTATAGATCTAAAAACAAAGGACCTGTTATGCTAATGTAGTAAATGCAAATTATTTTCTGGAAGTAGAATGACAATCTTTAGCCATAACCTCTAGCGTCCCAAGACCTCATTATCTGAAAAATTGCCTCCCATTCTATTTCCATCACAACAATTATGATTGACTGTGACATGCAAACTGTTGGTGCAGCACTCTGGACTCTCCAGCGGAAGGCCATTAGCTGTATACTCTTGTGTTCAGCAGCCCGACATAACTTATATGTGGCAGCTTTCCAAGACTGTGCATTTGCTTGGACTATTTCTTTAATTGTCCTTCTTACTCTATTGACAGAACTTGTTTCTCACCCGTGAACAGTCGGATCTTGTCTCTAGGCAGAGAGAGGTCATGAGAAGTGAGTTCACGAGGGGAACTCAACTTTTCTACACTTTGCTTTTTCTGTATGTACCATGCTGAAATGGCCTGGCCGCACGTGAAGGGCTACACTTGAAGGCTTGATTCATAAGCAAGTACCTTGATGATGGGGATATTAAGATTTCTGCCTTGTTGAAGCTGTTCCATTTTTCCCCAAGAATGAAAGAGGTAATACAAGAAACTTTTTCTGCCCAATCCAATGATATTAGCTGTTCATCCTGTTTACAGGCCCCTCATAGAAAATGATTTGAGGTAGTGGCTACTGCTGACTTTTGCTTAGAGGTGTTAGATTCCCCTGTGGGGCTCTGATCTATGAGATAAGAGCTGCTGCTTTTCATGAGGCTCTGAAGCCAATTTTAAGAAATATACTTATAAAAATGAGGACAGTCCTGAGTCACTCAAGGATTTTTCTGGTAGATAGGTAAGACATACTTGGACTGTAAAAACTTAAGGAGTTAAATGCCATCTCAGAGAGTAAAGAGACAGCGGCAAAGATTGAACTCATATGACAACCTGCAGCATCTTTTGTCTAAGAACTAAAATACTGCACAAACATATTAGGAATATTCACTAATATTGCCAAAGCACAGTGGAACTCTTGGACTTTGCCTTACGAAACATAGTAAATAACATCTGACAACCAACAGAATTCACAAAACAGAATATCACAAAAGATACCTGTTATTATAGGTAGAACTGCAAAAAGACCACACAAAGGAGTGTTATTTTTCCTTTAGGACATCCATTCAAAATCTGCCCAGCTATCATGTTAAAGCAGTATTTTTGTAAATACCAGCCCTGCAAACTAAGGGCAGGACTCAGACTCCCAGAGTTTCTTTTTGCCACTTGATCATTTATAACCGGCAATAAAGATGCTGTTGTCAGAGCTTGGCTGATAATTTGTTGAGGATTTGCGTCGTACAAAGGAATTTCAGCTGACTCTACCATTGTGATTTTGTCTCTGTAATGCTAACAGAGTAAAACTTGTTTTGTCAGTAAACAGATATATCCTTAAGGATGGAGGAATACATGTATTGGGCAAGAATTTCAAGAAAGTGCTGTGGCTACACAGTCACCTTTGAAGTCACAGCAGTCACACCTTTTTTTTGTATGCAAAAAGAGCTGCTATGCTTAAGAATTTCTTTGTCATGTTACATTTAAATAGTGCCCTCAGTGATGCCACTAAATCATATAAATCAGATGAAGATTAGTTTTTACCAACTTTCTTATTTTACAGATAAGCAAATGATGGAAAGAGATGCAGCTTGCCTGTAGTTAATGGGAAACAGAAAGGCGTATGCCTTTGGATTGCCTTGATCCAAAGGCTCCTGTTGACATTAACAAAACCTGACACAGGCTCTGTGGATCTCTGGAGACACATTCCCTACATTTGGTCTTTTGTCCAAACCTATTTTAAATCCCCCCTTAGAAAAACATTTCTGCTGTGCTGCTTGCGAGAAATTGGCTGGTCACTCGTGACTAGGCTGAGTGTGAATAAATCTTATTTTTCTTTTAGGTAATTTAGAGCTTCTATCTGTAGAAGCAGTAGCCCATGTAACTTCCTGATCCTGTTAGCACCCACCTACCTCCCTAATACTAGTAGAAGTCCTACGAGTTGTTGCACCTACCTCTTCTATCTTGTCTAAAAGTAAACTGTTTGAATAAATTATGTGGTGTTTTTATATTCCTGAAGAGTGGATCCCAACCTGTTCTGGCCCGAGTATAAATCTCTTAGATTTATACTCCTACTGTATCTCCTAGATTTTCACCAATTCCTTCAGAAATGTTCAAAAGGTCCTGAACAGGTTTCAAAGAAAGAAGTGTGAGGAGCAGTGTCTGATTTCTGATTTGAGTTTTCAAAAAGTTCACTCTTACGTGTTTCTGACAGTTTTGGCCTGGCTGTAGAGCCATAAAGTAGAATCCAGTTACACAGTTTGAACTGATACTCAGATCTGGATTTCCTAGAGTCGGGTTTTTTTCAGCTCCAGGGTCCTGACTCAGAACATCATATAGAGTGATCTCACTCAAAAAAAAAAAAAAAAAAAGGCAAGTGACTCATGTATTTACTTCTCTTCGACTCCTATCTCCTCTTCCTTTCAAGCTGAAAATATTTGCCTATTTTTCTGACATCAGCCCGTCGACATCCAGCTACCAGCGGCAAGTCGACACGCCAGAACTAAAGCTGTGGTTGCCCCTCGGCTGCTGCGGGTGACGCTCCCACTGCCGTCAGCTCCGTGGCTCGGCCGCGGCCGGTGGACCCAGACATGAAGGTTTTGCTGCCCCAAACGAAGTGGGGCCGCTAGGTTCACCGGGGGCCGCTCTCCAGGCCCCTCATGTGCAGTGGGGTCTGCATCCTGGCTCATCCCTGTCCTCCGCCATGGCCACATGCTCTGAGGACATGTTGTCACCCCTCGATCTCGCCCTGGCACGCTTCGTGACCCCTATGGCGTGTGCACAAGTGTATACGTGTGTGTGCGTGCCTATGCGGTGTGTGCATTTTGCCCCACGTGCGCAGGAAGAGGCCGCAGACATTTCGGCTGAGCGGCTCTCGCAGGCGCCGCAGCTCTCGCTCCCGGTTGTTGCAGGCAGTGACAGCAAAAAAACCACCCGAAACCACCGGCGCAGCAGCCTGGCGGCAGGGGAGAGGGGAAAAGCTGGTTTAGCAACGCGGCAAAGCGTTAAAAACAATAAGCACAAACACCGCGCAGGGCCCGGAGGCCGGGCGCGGGTCACCTTGCGGCGGCGGCAGCGAGGGCGGCCGCGGCGCTGAGCTCAGGGCTATAGTTGGTCGCTGCGCGAGCGCGCAGCAATGCGAGCCCCGCGCGCACCCCTGT
>NW_010588861.1:120294-156275 GCF_000705375.1 Tinamus guttatus | reverse complement strand
ATAATTCGCAGTTGACAAGTATGTTTAAGAACAGCTTAACAGTTCTCAAATACATTTAAAGTCCTTATTCTTTTCCATATATGCTTTATCTACAGCGTTACAGTGTTATCTTTGCATAGTTCCTTTGCATAATATGAAATACTCTTTTTGTGTGTGTGTGTGTGCATGGATGGATGTTAGTGAAGCACTTTGGGCTCGGAGTGGATAGATCACTGTAGGCTGCGCAAATCTAACCTGAGCTTCCACTTCCTTGCCCAGGTGTAACTGTGTTGCTGCAGCGTTGGTCTCAACTTTAGGATTTCCAGGCAATGGCACAGAGTTCTGAGAAATCTTGTCACCCTCCTGGCCGCAATTGTCTCTTTGGCCCCTTTGCAGGAGGCGGCAGCCAAACGCAGTTAGCGAGAGCAGGGAGCTCGTGGCGGCGCTTCGTCTTGCTCGGCGCGCGCCGAGGGTTTCGGCGTTAAGCCTGGGCCTTGGCGTCACGCTGCAGGTGCGGCGCGTTGACCCCTGAGGGAAGGAGCTCGTAGCTGTGGGTCTGCGAGCGGCACTGGGGTGGCTGTGGGTGCTGTGCTGGGCTCTGCCGTAGACAGGCCCAAGAAACGGGGAGAGGAGCGGGAGCAGAGAGCCCATGCCCCGGCGTAGACGTGCCTCAGAGCTGTCCAAAACACTGACTGCCTGTGTATTTCTCTGTTAAAATGAAGTGCATGAGTAAACTGTAGAGTTATGCTAGCTTGAACATGAATAGTGGGATGGGAAATGATGTCCAGCTAAGCTCATACTTGCCTCTGGGACCCTAGACTATTACTCATGATGAAAAATGGTCCTTAGGTTCAGCTCTGGCTCTGGTCCTTTACTATCAGTAGATGCATCTGTCCATAGTAATCTCATCAACTGAATAGACACCAACATTATTCCAGCCCTGTTAAATTAGCAGCTCACAAAGCTGAGCTCTGTTAATACAGGCCCTCCAGGTCATCAGAGCTTATAGACAGGGATCGCTCTGCAATATTGTGGCCATACCACTTCACACTAGGTAGGCTTTCAGAGTGTTTCGTATTTAGTATAAAGGTTATCTCTCTTTAATTTATCGACATGTAATTTTGAATGAGTAAGGCCAATCTACTCTGTTAAGTGGAACGGTAAAGCAGGGAGGAGCTGAAAATGCAGTAGTTAGCAGGCTCTGATTGGAAATCTATTGCCCAGTAAGTACTGGAAAGGCTGAAGGATCTGGTATTCTTTAAGTGTGGCTTGTGCTTCTTGTGCTGTCATTTCTTCTTTAGCTCTAGAAATTTTTATTCCTGTCTTTAATCTGTGCTTTCAGAAGATGTTCTGCAAAGATGAAAAATATAAGCTTTAAAGAAAGGGTTGTCTTTTGTTCCTTGTTCTTTAGTGATGAGTTTATATATATAGCAGTTTAGTTAACTGGAAAGCAATTTTTTGACAGCTTTCCATGTTCTTATCTGTTTTATTACACTGTGGAATTAAACCATTTCACATCTAGTTTATAAAAAGAAGAAAAGAGCCCATTTGCTCATTTTTTTGTGTTTGTAATGCCACATGTGAGAGTAGGTAGATTTTAGCTTCAGAAAGGGTGATTGCTTACAGTATTTTACCTGTATTGATTGGATTGCGCAAGTTGGGCACTGGTTTCCTTTCCTTGATCAGTGTCTGGGACAGTTCTCTTCTACTTTAAATATATGATAGAATGAAAAATCAGAAACATTTTCCAAATACTAGTAGTCTTTGTGTTAGTTGGGGTACAAGTGATGTTAAAAACTAAGTATATTTTCAGGTTTCTGGTAGCGGAATAGCATTGAACTGTTTGTCTCATACTGCAACCCATACCAAAACTTGCCTAATTAAAAATAAAAAATGCTACCACAGCAACCAATGTCTGTAGCTGGCAATTAATGATTTCTTGCCAAAGGGAGATCTGTAAAATGAGATTGTGTTTCGATCACTAACATGAGGAAGCTTAACATGAAGAAGCTATCCAAGGAAACTTGGATTTTAGGATGAAGTGAATGAAACTTGAACAGAGTTGTAGAAAATGAAATTTATATACACATATACATATACACACACATGTATTTGCTTTTGGAGGTTTACATGGGATCTAAGATTGTTCTGTTATGCTAAAACCCCTAAATATATTTTTGTACCCAATTATTCAAAACATTTTTTTCTTGGTGTATAATTTAAGAACAAGAATACTACGTTTATTTTGGCAGCCTTTGTTAGTAATAACCCGTTTTAATGACTCTTTCGCTATGTAAACAGAGCAGGGAATATCATGCTCGGTTCCAAACTCGTGCCTGCTGCCTGCGAGGCCTTTGCTGCAGCTCTACGAACACTTCCGATAGCACCAGGAGCAGGTCGTAGTCACATCCCCAAACTGCTGAGCTCCCTAGTGCAGGAGAAGGGCCAGCCCTATTTTGGAACATGGTATTAATGACCTGTTAGCAAAGTTTTAAGATACTGTGCTTAAAATGCTGGTATTGGTCAACACCTTGTGGGAGACGTGGAGTGTTGCCGTGGTTGGAAGGCTGTGACTTGGGAATTTTTTCCATGTTTCTCTAGGTGAGATAGTCTGTTACAGTTGCTTTGTTTGATGTGGACTTGGCTTTTTTTTTCTTTCTTTTTTTCTTTCTTTTCGCCTTTGCCTGTGCTATGGGTACAGCCACTGAGACTTGACTTTCCCCTCCTCTTCCCTGCCTTGTATGAAGTGTCATCGTGTTAAGCTGGTTTGTTTCTCGTGAGGGGAAGGATGCGCAACTTTCTTCATCCGCCTGCCTTCCTGTTTACTCTCTGCCTCAGTTGTTGCATGAACTGGAAGACGGAAGATGTGAGAAGGAAAAAAAAATCTGGCTGATGCATACAGATATTTTTGTATTTCATCAAGTCTGTCTTTCATCAATTTAGTTTTACATAGAGCAATTTACCTAAGTCAAATCTTTTGCAAATGGTCCTCAGTTGTATAGATCTTATTTTCTGCTTGCCCAAATGGAGCTATTTGGGTTTTGTGCTACTTGACTACCAGAGCCCTGTTGTTCATGTGTATTAGCAAAGCTGGGCAGTTCAGAGGGATAAATACAAGGGTGGGACTCTGGAGGCTCCCAGTTCTAACGAGGGCTGACACTGCATTTGGCAAATCTCTCTGTTTCCAACTTTACGAAGTGGCAAGCCATTTGCTCATTTTTTTTTTTTTTTTCCCTGAGCTTGTGCTATAGAAGTTAATATTTAGACTGGGCTTTAGACTGGGCTTGTCTGGTATAGGCAGAGTGACCAGAATGTGGTGTCAAACTCTTGAATTCTGACTTGAATTCAGATGAATGGTCTGTTCTAAATCCTATCTGCTGATTTTTATTAGGCTCTACTTAAGCTACGGAGCAACAGGCTCCTGCATAAGAAAGCAGGGCTATGTTTGGATGAGCCTCCTAAACTTTACAATCTTTTTTAACTTTTTCGAAGAGGAAATGGAGGTCATGTGCAGATGCAAAAGGTTTGCCATCATGATGAGAGAAGAAAAGCTTGTTTTCATAGAGTATACTTTGTCTATTTATAATTTCAAAACAAATAATGCTGACCATGGCAATTATTGAACAAATTAATAGCTAGAAGGAGAAGATTTCCCACTTTTTTTCTGAGTGCTATTTAAAAATTAACTAAATTTTCAGTTACTATTTAAAGGCTGTTATGCATCTTGGCTCTTTTTTGCAAGGCTGTCGCTACTCTTATAGGGAGTTGTCCAAAGTCTATAGCTTAGTTGTTGGTTAAAAATCAAGCTTGGCTCTCTTCAACAGCATAGATTTGCCCTAATATGATACAGATGAGAAATACCTTGGAGTATTTCTTGGGAGTTACTGTTCAGTGCATTTGGGAAATGTCCTCTGCTTGGTTTTGTTTTATCTTATCTATAGAGCACATGTCACTTTGAACAGAGGAAAAGCACAGACAAGGGCATTATAGTGTGTGTATGTAGGTACACATCTTCTTCAGAGAGATAATGCCCTAAAACTTCTTGCAGCAGCAGTTTTGGGTTGAGGGGTATGCACTCGGCAGGCCAGCCTAGCGTATGAAAATGTTGCTCTATTTCATGCACAAACTAGTTTTAAACTGGTTCACCCTGTGGTTTCTGAAACTGGTTTGTTCTGGTCTTCGTTTTCAGTTAAACTGTGTTTAGCGCCGATTAGGTAGAGTGCAAGATGAGGGAGGCAGGGCCCCTCGGCAGCCTCTTGCACAGGGGCACGCAGGTTTTTGTACGTAAGTGACTTTTAGCACCATCTGCTCTGCAGGGGGATGTGTGTTGTGGCAGACTCCTATGTGTGGCTAAGGTGATTTTGATCAAACTGCCATTAAATTAGGTATTTTGGGGTTAAAATTATGTGAAAGGGGCAGAAGTGATACTCTGACTAGATGCGACTCCTGAACACTTACTTTGTGTAACTTGTAACGTGTGTGACTGCATGTCCATGAAATTTCCTTGCAATGGAGTTCGTCCCTCTTATAATGCAAGAAAATGGGGAAGTGTGGAGAATAACATGATATTTGTAGGTTTTGGTTTAGTGACTAATGAAAACCATTCTAATGACAGCCGTGTGCGCATCCGGCCTGTTCCTCCGGTGAACGTTTTGGGACCTCTTCCTTCAACATGAAAAGCCCATTTATGGGATTACGCCATGGTCTTTAAGGCTTCGCTTACTTTTAATGCTTAATTTAATTACCTTTTTAGATGTATATGAGTCTGGATTGTAAACTAACCCCCTACTCCTTTCCCTCACCCTTGTATTTTTTCTTCATACCAAAGGTAACTGAAGACATCTACTCGAATTACTCATGTGGCAAGGAGATACTGACAGTTTGTTCTTGTATTGCAGCTACTACTGTTAATTTAAACACTATTCTATGCCTAATATTTTCTCCTGGTGTTTAATGTAGTGGTAATTCATAAATTTTAAGAGTTGCATCTGTGGTGTTACTGTAAGCACTATAAGCACCTAAACCAAGCTTTAGGTCTGATAAGGTAAACTAGAAATAACCAGGTTTTAAAGTGTTTTTTTTTTTTTTTTTTTTTGTAAAGTCTTCCTATTATTGAATTGTAAAAATGTAATAAGACCCAGCTCTTTTCATTCCTTTTGTTAAGTCCAGTAGTAAATGTCACTATGAAAAACAGTAATGAAATCTACTCAATTTACTCTATTAGTACTGGCTTTGGTGACTGCAGAACAAAGTGCTTTTTTCCATCTCCCTCCCCCGCCCTGGCTTTGAATCCCAATACTTCTGTGGGTTTTTTTTCCTTACTATTTGTATCCCCAGATTTGAAGGGTTTGACATAAACATTGCTGATGTCTCAGTAAGCCTGGGGAATAGTAGAACTCCAGCTAACAGAGGTGGCAAAATCTTAACATAGCAGCAGATAAACTTGCAAGATACTCTTTTTGCATGGATGTGGTGTTTGTTCCATATTTTTTTTTTGAAATAAAGATTGAATGAGAAAAAATAAGTCATGTAATCTAAGAAATAATGGAACATACTGGATAAGCTGCATCTCTGTAATATGTGGGGATGCTTGAGCAGATCCTGTGTTGGTTGGCAAACCCTTCGGAGTGGATACAGCTAGTTACTTCCCTGTTTGCAAGTTATTTCTAACTGTTAAGAATATGAAGAAACCTTCCAAATGTGGGCAGTATGATGAAGTACTGTTTGTGTATCTGAAACGCTGGTGTTATGAGATATGAACCTCTTCATTTATCTTAATGATCGGTTGCCTCTGAAAAAAAGACAATTTAAGTATCGAAATAAACTATTTCCATGCACTTTTTTTTTTTTTTAGAAGAAATAACAATTATTTCTCCTGGGTGCCCTGCAGTGTTTTTCAAGGAACAAAGTTTTCAACTGTCCCCTATCTAGATGACAAAACATCTAACAGCTTTTTGGCTAAAACTTAGCCCATTAGGACTGAAAAAGGAGCTTCAAGATGAATTCTGTAAAATGTGTCATTATTTTAGAACTCCTAGTTTCATTTAATATGAATCTACCTCAGGGCTTTATGCAGTAGAGTGCCACATACAATTTAATATATTGAGCCTTACCGTAGAGTTTATTTTAGGTTTTCTGGACAGTCTGCTATGTTTTACTTAAATTACCTGTCAAAGGCATGTTTGGTAATACAGCTTTTTTTTTTTTTTTTAAATCACATAGCCTGAACTTATCAGGAAAGGTGGGGAACAGTACATCTTTCAAACTTGAGTGTAAATTGTGACGTTTCGATATACTTAGGAGCCAAGTAGCGTATTTAAAACAGGAAGCAATCAATATGCTATTAATTAAGCTTAACCTGTCCGCATGTTGTGTAAAAGCTGGACTGAATTTGGTGGGGAAGGGGGTAATGATGTGGTGTGCAAGCGGTTTAGGCTTTTTGTAGCGCGAGCAGTGCAGGATTGCAGAAATGCAAACTTCATTTCTGGAGCCTAAATGCCATGAGAAGAGGCTCCCATGTGATTGCAGCCCTTTCTTAGCATTTAGGAATTGTCCCATCGGATTTGTCACCCCCAGCTGTGCAAGGCGCCGTGGCAGCAGTTAGCAGCAGGGCTGAGCCTGCGCGCTCAGCGCTGGCTGGGTTAATTCCCCCCGCAGAGCTGGTCCCCGACCCCACGTCGTTCCCCTCCATCTCCTCTGCTCCCAGCTCGGCCTTTGCCTGCGATCAGGTGCCCCTGCTCCCGATTTGCACCTGTTTCTCCTTCCAAGGGAAAAATCAAGTTCCCTCAGGAAGCGGCCGATTCAGATGAACTTGAAGGAATTGGCCCGCCCAGATCTAATGGGAAGGCAGACCAGGATTTACCTGTTGGGAATTCTGTTGTCAAAGCTTAAGGAGACTTCAGAAAAGATGAAGTTGTTATAGCTATGGGAAGTATATTTTCCATTTGTGAAATGATAGTGAGCTTGAAAATTTGAAATCTAGTTTTTATCGTATCGTATTGTTTTCCTCCGAGCAGTTTGGAGTATCCACTTAGCTCAGAGGTCCTTGCCAGATTTTTGTTTCAGGTTTTTTTTTTTTTTTTTTTTTGTCCCTCCCCCCGCCAAAAGCAGAATTCATACAGAAAGGGTAAACTGACCGTGTTGGGAAAAGCACAGGCTATATGAGCTGAAAAATATTCTTTTCTTTTCTTTTCTTTTCTTTTCTTTTCTTTTCTTTTCTTTTCTTTTCTTTTCTTTTCTTTTCTTTTCATGCCTTTTAGCTGTCATAATCACAGATGATATTTTTAATAAGAGCATGTAAGTAATCTCTGATAGAATTGTAATTTACCTGTCTCATTAAAGGCAAGTAATTTTGTTAAATGACATGGTGATTAGGGCAACATTTCTTTGCCCAAAAGCATAGAGATAATAGCAAAACTTTGCATTACATAACGGGGGGGAAAACACCTCGCTCAGAATTTACAGTACCTGGGAATCCTTTATAGCTTGTAATAGCTTTATCTCTGAGAGACTGTGAAATAGGCTTGCAAATACAAAGATATGAGGTACTTCATTGGTCACCTGAGACCAAAGTTCTCAAGAATGTTAATTTCTTCACAAAAATCCCTGTCAGAGGTAAAGCTGGACCTCAAGAATGTCTTTCTGTCCTTTCAGGTAAGCTTCATCTTTGTCCTTTCAAGATCTGTGGATAGTCAGGGGATTAGGAAAACCTCCGAGCGCTCTGGGGTGCTGGGTTTGTCTCGGAAGGGCTCCTGGCAGCGAGAGGAGAGGAGGTTTTGCTGGCACGAGCTGATCACGTTGGCCAGCGTTTCCCCGAGCCGGACGGCAGCAAGGCAGAAGTGAATAATGCAGGAATTGAAGAGCAGCCTGGTTGCTGGCAGGTGGTTTATAACAGGTATCCAGGGCTCTCAAGGAAGGAAGCAAAAAGGAAAGAGCGTTGGTGTTTTAGAAAGGCAGGTACAAGATTTACAGAAGGGTGTGTGTGCACAGGAGGGTACAGGCATGCATTCTCAATGGTACCTATGTGCAACAGTTGTTTTTGATGGAGCTGACTTGACTTTGCTGTCTGTGTAGCACATTTAGAAGCAGAATTGACATGATAGTTTTTATTTTTAAAATAAAGTTGTTTTCTGTGGTATTCTGCAATAGTCTGTCTCTTAATAGAGTACGCTGTGCCTATTCTGGTGTCCATTTAAAGGGTTTCTGTCAGTAAGTGTAGTCTCAAGTCTGAAGTGATAAAATTATATACTGCTGGAGGGAGAAACTCAGCAGACTTCAATTTTAGAAAAATAAATGTTTAACAGTCTCAAGAAGACACAACGGAAGTCTGAGGAACTGCGGTTAAGCGATCTCAGTAACGTTTTAACCCAAATCTTCAAGCCAGAGTTTCTCTAGGAGTTACATGGCTTTTTTTTTGCGCGCGTGGTGTCTTCCCCTAGCAGCCCGCCCTGCCGTGGGGTGGCGCGCGTGGGAATAGCTCCGTGCTGCTTCCCTGCATCCCCGCTAACCCGAGCCAATCCACGGGGCAGCGACCCTGGGCACGCGTCCTGCCCCAAGCCTTCCAGGAGCCTTGGGAAGCAAGGGACGGGGAAAGGGCGCGCTGTCCTGGCCTACATGCAGCCTACATCCTTCTAGGAAGTGGAAGGTTTATTTTTTGAAGCAATTTGTGATTTTGCATGGGCAAAAATTCTTGCAGTGCTTTTAGAGATTTGAATTCAAGTAACTCAGACCTCCTCCTTGCAGTTTTGTGTTCCATGACTTTCATCTGTTTGTTGCTTTGCTTGGGTTTTAGGCAATAATAGAGAAGCCATTGAAATGTGAAAGGCCAAAGTGACTAATTTGATCTCTTATCTGTCCATTGTATTTGGAGTTGCTGCTGGGCTGCCATTGCTCTACCAGCATAAACCTCCAGTGCAACCCTTAGGTTTTATTGGCACAAAGTAGACTTAATATGCAGCTTGTTTTGATACTTTACTGGATTAAAGGGAAATTAATATTTGTATAATTTATGCTTATGGAGGATTTTCTACTTTAAGACTCTTACATCAGAGCAACTGCACTGGTGGTATTTTACTGAAGGTTGCAGAAGTTCAGAGAACTAAGAGGTTACTCCTGGGTTGTTAAAGGATAGATGGATCCGTGTTTATCACAGATAAAACTGTTCTGAAGGTTCCACTGCAAACAGGCTTTTAAATGTTGTTTGTCTTTTACTGACTCTAACATAATCTAAAACACTTTAAATGATGGATGTCATCTGTAAACTGTTGAGAGAGTACTTGGTTATTTTATTGATGTAACTTCTTGGCACTAATCTTTGAAAAGACAGCCCTTCAGAGAAGGGCAATATAATGTCTGTTTGCCACAGTTACACGGGAATTGGCATTTTCCATTCTTTGTCTTAATCTTATAAAGCTACGCTAAGTGTGCCCTGTGGAGGAAATGGGCACTTGCAGTTTCACCACAGTCTGTTTTCTGTTTATTTTTTTTCCTATTTGTAGTTTGATGTTAAGCAATTCTGAGCCTTGTTTTGGTAACAAAACAGACTGAGGGGTAATGTTGGGGTGGGGGAAACAAAAAACAAAAGCAGAATTCAAGAACTGAGAGAGCATCACGTTCTGTGGATAGAAGAGCTCCTGCTCGGACACACCAGACCATGAGAATTTTCAGTCAGGGAAGTGTGCACCAAGAAATGATACAGTTATTTTTATAGAAGTTTCTCTTTCAACAAGAGCAATCTACAAATTCATATACTATGAATTCAGAATATCTATGATTTCACCAGAATTGAATTTATCCTTTTTTTAAGGGTGAGCCTGAAAAATATTAAAAGGCGGAAGGGGGCGGGGGGGCAGAAAGTGAAGTGAATTTCACTGGGTCTTTGTATATTCTGTGAAAACTGCTATTAAATTTGTTTCCCTAAGGTGTACAGGTTATATTGCTAGACCAGGATAACTTGATAATTTAACAAATAATAATAAAAATGAAATAGATCCTAGAGAGATGGATTCCTGAAAGTTCTTCTCTAAGGCACTTATTTCATATATGTATATATGATATATATATTTTTTTCTGGAATATTGGAAGGGTCCAGTTTCACAAGTAAGTGCTTATATGTTTAGCTTCAAATGTTTTAGTAAATCCAATTAACCAGGTAGGGCTACTTAAGTCCCCAGAATTAGACTTGAGATAGTGTTTTGGTCCAGAGCGCTGGGTTTGCTCATCATGCCAGCAACTGTGTCTGCAGCTGCTATTTTTTAGTCAACTCTGATACATATCTTTTGTATCCATGTCATGTTAATCTTTCTTGTCATCTTAGACCAACATGGAGTTGCTTTAATTGAGGATAACAAATGAAATCTGTTTCCTAATAAAAATACTTCATGATTTCCTGAGATCTTAGTTTTAACGTTCAAATGTATATATTGTTAGCATGTAAGTTTATTATCTACTACTGTGGAATAAAATAGTTTACTTCTCTGTGATTGGGTAGTGAATTCAACGCATGCTTGCATTTGGTGGTACCTTCAGCACTTTGCTTCTTTCTTAGATATTTCGTTACATCCTGGGGAGAATTTTGTGCACAGTAGATAAGGAGAAATTGGAGTAAGAGTGAACAGGATATGTTCACTCACCAAATATTTAGATATGTTGCTAAAAGGTGTGTGAAATGTTGACACATAAGGATATGTAAGACTTGAGCAAAAAGAACTTTAATAAAAGATATAGTCTACATTTTTAGTGAGGAAACATGTATACATTGTTAGCAGTCCCTTTTTTCCCTTCAGAACTTTTCATTAAGATTAACCAGGTGATTTTGGCTGACAGATAGTCTGTCACATTCATTTCATTTTGTCAAGCATTTAGGGAAAATTACTTCAGTTTTATATATAGGTTAATATTTTTAAGAGCGAGTTGCCCTACTTTTACTAATCCAGTCTTTGAAGAGCAATTTCAACACAAACTGTCAAAAATAACCAGCTATTCTCTCTTTTTCTACCTCTTTTCTCAGCAGGTGTGCAGGCTGTCTTTAAAGAATCTTTATTTTTTTAATTCTGTTTTTTATTATTATTTATTTCCTAACTGCTCATTTTAAAAATAACTGTGGTGACTGCTAATTGAGGAAGCCTTTTAAGCACATGCAGGAGAAGCTTTTTTCAACAAACTCTATATTTTGTTGAAAGTACACACCTCAGTGTTATGATTTTTTTTAAAATGATCTCCATATAAATGAAGAACTACAGTGTAAACTTCCTTCAGATTTATAGGTTTTACTACCTTGAAACTACTAGAGGCTTTCTTTATTTTTAGGATTTGGGGAATTATATTCTGTTTTCCATAAGCACTTATGCTGGCTTCCTTGCTACATCATCTAAGGACATTTTTGTAGTGAATAATCAGTGTCTTGACAGTAAAATGCATCTTATACATGGAAAGTTGGTGAGCTGTGATCCTTAATTAGTCTGGGATTTCACTGCAGTCCCTCAAAAGCTCAGGTTTCTGGGTAAAGATGATAAAGATGCTCTCTGTTTTAGAAAGCAACCTACTTGAATGACTTATCTGCCCGTAGGTGGTGATTTTTGCTTGAGACTTCTGTCATTTTTCCGTTTGGAAGTAAAGTATAACTCAATGCAAAAGGCTTCTTACAGATCAACTAGTAACTATTGATAGTAAGCTTAGTGTTTCTTAGTTGTGAAAATACTTTCTGTACTTAAAATAGACTAATCAGTATGAGCAGGAACAATCAGTTCTGAAGAGGTGATGTCTCCTTCTTTTTACCGTATAGGTGGGTTGGAATAAACTCCCTCCACCGCTCCGAGTTGGAGTGAGGTGACAGTCGCAGGGCCGATTCCTGCGGCTCGGAGCAAACCGGCTTTGGTTGCTCTATTCCTTCCTCTGCCGTCTCCCGTTCCCTATGGAGATGGATTTAGGCTCTGGGGGAGCTTCCTCCCCACAACTTGAATAAAATATTGCTCTCTGGTGGCATATAGTATACGCTGCTCAACTGGTTAATCTGCAGCCCTGAAAATTACTGCCCGTTGGTGTAAGATGCCTATAACATACCCACCTTTGGAAGAAAAAGATCATGTTTCCTGCGTCGGTAGCTTGTTCTGAGAAGGGTCAGGTGGAGAAGCACTCAAGACGTGCACTGAGCTGCTGTGGGTGTCACGTATCACCTAACTGCGGCACGGGGTTGTGCTCTGGGTGGCTCTGCAGTTTTCATTCAGCGCTTCTCGACGGTGTGAACTGTAGCGCCTGTTTCAGCAGTTTGGGGCAAGCTGTAAGAAATAAACGTCAACAATTTCCTTTTCCAGTTGTCCTTGTGTACAGCATACATAGTAGAATGCCATTTACTTCTGATAATTTTCACAGAAAATAGTTATAATTACTTTTGATAAAAAGGTGTTCACCAAATTCCATCTGATGACCCCAAACAGGAAATATGTCTAATCATTTTTGTTCAGTGAGCTAAAACCATGCAATTTTCAACATATTTTACAGTTTCAACAGTTTTTCATATTTATGGAAGTCTTTCAACCTTTTTGAAAAGAATGCCAAATAACTACTTTGTAGATTCCAGGAGTCGTATTCATTTACTACAATTGCAAAGCTTTTTCTTATTTTAACTTTAACTGTAACACATTCCTGTGTATGTGATTTTAATGGATCCTAATATGTTTAGACATAAGTTGTAAATATTCATTTTATATTATAAATTTACTTTTTAAAAGATTCTGTGCATCCCTTTTCGTGGACATGTGCCATATCTGTTACAGTTTATTTGTATAAACCACATATTGTGAGATGCTGAGAGCCTGAGGTAGGAGAAAAGAAGGGATAGAGCACATAGATTTTTGTTTATAAATCCCTTAGGTGCATTATTTCTAGTTGGAAACTATATGTTAGGGAAGGAGGACATAAAAGAGGAGTTTTTATTTATCTTCTCGTTTACATAACCTTTTCTGTGAAGCGCCTTAGGATGACGCCCTTATCATGTTAAAGAGTTGAAATGAAGTCACACCACTAAAACTTAGTGACTAGGAAGATTTCCCTTTTAAAGTAGGAACTGCATTCCAAAAAATTATGGAAAATAAATACTAGAAATGTAAAGCTGCAACACTATATGGCCACCCAAGCGTTCTGTTAGCGTTGGCGTTCGCCAGCCTCAGTGTTTTAATTAATGATGTGTGTCTGCTTAGGAGATGGTGCCTGACAGAGCCCCCTTTGCTCCCTCCTTGAGCTTGTGAAGTCTTCTTAAATAACATTTTTCTCAAACATCTGCCAATTTACTGACAGAATTTTTCAGTTAAGTCGGGTCCTTCTATTGAATTTCACAGTGCAGTATTGCTCAGTCAAAAAAACCTCTCTCTTGTGTTAAGGGAAGACTTGTCTTCAGTAAAAATAAAATTAAGGCTGTTTGAGGTGACTTATGCAGCACAAAGAAAATTGTGAGGAACTTTCCCTTTTCATCTTTAATTCCATAGCATAAAGAACTGATGTGACTTGGTTTTCAAAAGGGGGCTGCTGAAGTGCCTATGTGCTCTCCATGCCTGATGGACAGAGCAGCTTCAGCCCGTGCTTGCAGGGACGGTGCTTCAGGCGCCTCTGAGTCACCCCAAAATCACTGTACAAATTTCAAATATCTTCATCTTTCTCTCTGCATTTAAACTCCGTGTTCAAACGATTTCTGTCCAGGAAGGGACAGAAGGAAGAAGACAACGACTTCTCTTAGGGAAGTAGAAGTGCCGGGGTATGGTGTCCTGTAGTTGTCACTCGGCTCCTGAAGAGCTTGCTGAAGGTCTCTGAATGCTCCTTGGTTTTGACTTAGAGAGAATATTCTGAGGAAATGAGTTGACCTGGGAGAACACACGTGCTTGCAGTGTGGCAAAAGGGGGTGTCTCATCAGAGAGTGGTGCTGCTTAGAGCCTCACGGTGAGGGCAGCAGGTAGCGACCTTTTTCGCTCAAGAATGTCCGAGTTCACCACGTGTATGATGTCATATCAGGACTTTAACTTGGACATGTACGCTCAAAATAGCTGATATTATTTGTTTAAAAATTCTTGTTTTTCACACCAACATTCACAGTGTGGGTGCATGTCGGTTATGGTGATGCAACCTTTTGTAATTTTGAGACAGATCAGGAAAGCAAAATATTTTCCCACCTAGACATGTATTTTCTACGGGATCCTACTTGAGTGGCTGTTCTTAGGGGTAGACAGGTACTGTTTCTGTTTTGTGATCACCCACTTCCTGTTGTGAGTGGAAAATTTCACAAAAGCAACCAAAGTTTAATTGTTTAAGCATTGTAAAAATGAAACCTTTCTTGTGTTGTTTTTGCATATATAATTTTTAGTTGGAGCGGTTGAGGTACGTAAGAACCAATATGCAGCAGAGCATATTTGCATGTCTGTATGTATATTATAAGGTAACACTGGATTGCAAATTTAAAAGCAGCTTCAGAGCTCAGGAGGCTTGTAGTGAAAATATCTTCTTGGTTTCATTTCTGCTTGCTATCTCTCTGTAGTAGGTAATTTTTCCTAGCACGGCATTTTTTAAAAAAGTAGATTTGTCCTAATAAGAGATTGCATATTTAAAATACTTAAAAATGCCAAAGGAGATGAGTTCATGTCCTTATTAGCATTCCTGTTGATTGAATAATGAGACTGTAAATGTCAGATGGATAAGCAAAATAGCCCATGCTTGTGGTTGACACTAACTTCTGGTAAACTCCATTTTGGCAAACAAGGTTGTTGGATTTTGAATTGGGGTAGAATCCTGGGTCAGAATTAAAAACGAGGTTTGTGCTCCAAGGTCCGTATTTGCTGTAATAGGAGCGAGTGAAGGGTAGGCTGCTAGTCCTGGGAATCTCGGTCTGTGTCTTGGGGGTTTTCTTCCCCTCCCCAGTGCCCCGGGCGGTTGATGCTGCCCTGCAGCGGCCCGAGGAGGTTGGTGCGCGATGGAGGCGGCAGCTCGGCCGACCTGGCGGCTCTCAGCACCTCTTGGTGCTGCCCTGGTCCCCTGCAGGGCTGGGAAAGGGAAGCGAAGCCCGCGCTCCTCGCTGTGACACGGGAGAGGAAGAGCCCCCTGTGTTGCCTGTCCCCAGCCCCATCCTAGGAGCAGAGGGTTTGTGCTCCCCAGGTCGGGGCTGCTGCTCTGAGATACCCTCCCATGCACTCTTAGCTGAAAGGATGTAAAGAGCTCTTGGAATTGCTGAAAAACATGGATAAAGCAGTAGACAGGTACGAGTTTTTAGGTTTGTTTTTACTTTCTTAGGTATGGTTGAAGCAGTGGCATGACTGAGTTTGGAGCACAGATTAGAACCAATCTGTGGGAGTAGAAGACAAAACCCCGGAGGAAGAGAGGAGAAGCGAGCTGATGATGTGGTCCAGTCATGTTCTTCTCTCAAGCAGGTGTCTCAGACCAGAAGTCTGAGAAAGGCTCTCCATGTTGTGCAGGGATGCAAGAAATGGCCATTGGGGACCATCTCTGTTTTCCTTTATGTGCAGTGAGAAACATGTGCTGGATTATGGTGGATTTTGTAGTGCTGACACTACTATGAAATGCAGTCACTGCCATAAAATTTAGCTGTGCAGTGGGCGTAGGGTCCAGGTCTCAGGAGAATTTTTTCCTGCGGAAGACATCATTAGTTTGCTTTCTACAGAATGCATTTCCCTAGGAACTTGAGGCATTTGTGATTTGTAAATCGGGCCTGCCTTCTTCACAGAAGATAGGATTTGGGGTCTGGGGTTTTTTCTTGGTTTGACCTACCTGGCCTGTGAACATTCTGTCTGAGATGAAGTCACGGCTGCTGTTGGAGGTGCTGCCTTCCCCACTGCTCGTAGGCGTCCTGGGTTGCTCAGTCTGTCTCGAGTCCTGCCTCGTGCTGGCTCTGAAACAAACCTGAGCTACTGAAACAATCCACGAGCTACTGTACGGCACATCAGGTTTTCAGTAGCTGGAACTGGGAAGGACTCGAGCAAGAGATGATAAGAACTGATACATTGCCAAGTTATGTTTTATTGGTGGTTATTGGTATGAATCACACAGAATCACAGAATGGTTGACGTTGGAAGGGACCTCTAGAGATCTAGTCCAACCGCCTTGCTCAAGCAGTGTCACCTAGAGTATGATTTTTTAATGTATATGGGAGTATCTGCAAGAAAAAATTCATACTTCTTTTGCTAAATGAATTCATGAACCAAGTACATAATGTATAGAAAGGCTCACTTTTGTAAAGAGCTGCTTCAGTTTCTCTCACAATATGGTTCGACAGTAGCTAGGGAGGTGGATGTTCATTCATTTGCTAGCCTTTTTTAATATTAGTACCTAATCAAAGTGTCTCACATAGTTTATTGGGGTTTTAAGCCAAGATAGAAACATTGGTTTATAGTTTGAATTTAAGCAATTGAATTTGAAAAGGCTGTAACAATATTATCCATTACTCTCCTGCTTGGCCCAGGTGTCCCTGAGCAATAGGAATACTTGGAATTCCTTTCAAAATGTCTTTGGAATGATTTTTGGCATTTCCCTGTGTAATCTTTTCTGTGTTCCTTC
The DNA here is from genome assembly GCF_000705375.1 of Tinamus guttatus. The sequence goes on along the minus strand of NW_010588861.1, from coordinate 139,745 downwards.
ACCTGTTGCCCCTCTTGTTTGCCTAGGTTATATCTCCTAAAAATCTTGGCTTCTTGCTTCTGATCATTTTACTATAAATTGACTGTGATCTGTGCATTTTCATTCTCCAGAATTCTTCTTTGTGTGAACAAATGGGATCTAATTTTCAAACAGATTTTCGTTGAAGTTCCTAATTAGTGATGTTTTGTATCTTAACTATTTCCTGACTGACTGACGTATTTCTTAGCCTTTTGAAGACTTTCTGCCCAAGGAGTTGCCTTTGCCGCTATTAGCAAATGCAGTTAGTTCGCACACACTTTGGAAGTGGGGACAACAAGCTGATTACTCAATTTTAAATAACTGTAGGATAAAATGGCAGGTTTTTGCTGCATAATAGTGAGTTTTCACAAGTAGCTGTGGTGAAAGAGGCAGCTGCCATGAGTGTTCCTCAGGAGTGCAACTAAACATCTCTGGTGGGAACCCATAATGAAGTTAGATACCTACTTTCGAAGAACTGAAGTTGTATTTTCAGTCAATGAGTCAGCATTGAGGATTTATGTTTCTAGCAGACCTATTTTGGGATCTAACTGCAGTGTTTCCACTGCGAGCGATGGCCTTCTCCATGAAGGGATGGCTTAAATATAGAATTACATTAGTATGTCAGAGAGGGTGATATCAGAAGCTAGAAAAAGGTAGTATGAAGTGCTCTGTATCGCTCCTTTGTTTAAGTGATTGAGTAGGACACACGTTTTCTATCATGCTGAAATTGTGCATTAATATTCAGGTGTTTCCTTGTGTCTTGCTAGTAAAAAGCTATTTATGTATCAGCTGCATATCTTCATCTACCTCATTTCTGTACAGGAAATCAGAGACCAGCAATTTTCAACAATAAAAGACGGTAAAGGCACATGTTGACTTCAAATGTAGTATTTTTGGAAGGGATACTCTTTGGGAGTTTATTGAGAAATTGTATATCCACCTTGAAAATCACACTGCAACTCACATAGCTGAAAGGGGCTATGTGTGATATCACACATAGCTGAAAGGGGAACGTGCATATGTTCAGCAAAAATATTTTTTTACTTTGTCTTTATGAACAGGAAAGAGTATGCTCGGGAACACCACTTTATTGCAGAGAAAATGTCTAATTCTGGGATTTCTAAATTCAGAACAATTTCACTGTATCAATTATGTTAATACAGTGTAGTCTTCCTTGATTTGGATTTGAAAATAGAAAGTTTCTGAGTTGATAAAATGGCCCAAATTAGACAGCCAGCTTTAAAAATGAAATTTGTAATGTTCATGGTGCCATTTCCTAAAATAAATCAATAAATAATGACACTGGATTTTCCGTATATACCTAACATTGTTATGATTTGCAACTGTTTTAGCAGTAAAAGACAAAGGAAATTCACTTTAATTGTGAGTCTTTCTAGAAGATGACAGTTTCCTTTGATAACTTAATACGATTCCTTTCCAGAAATGCAAACAAAAAGTTCTGACATAGATAGAGCTGCTGTACCTGCAGCTGGAATGTTTAGGAAGCAAAATGTTTTGGGAACTTGTTATGCAAATGCTGGGCCAAGTGTCCCACTTTCTTGCAGAATTACCATCCCGACTATTACCACAACAAATAGCTTTTTAAACTAGAATGAGGTTTAACCAGCTGTTAAATTGATAATCGGTCGTGATTATCAGAAATTCATTCCAGAAACTGCAGTGCGAGCGGTTTCTGCATCGTCTCCCTTGCAATGAAAATCAAGTTCCAGGAACGCTGAGTTTGCTCGGGATGTTATTTTTAAGCAAGCGCCGTAAGTTTTGTGTGTTGAGCTCCGCTGGTTTTGCTCCCCCTGAGCTCGAGCTGAGGCTGCTCCTGGTCCTGGGGACCCGAGTAGAGCAGCTCGTCCCCGGCAGGGGGGTCTGGGAGGCCTCTCCTAAGGCAGGACGGGAGCAAAGCAAGGCTGGGCCTTCAGCCTTCATTCCCTTATAGCCTAATTTTGACAACTCTGTCTCTTAATATAATTATACACTTGTAAGTCAGCAATGCTTATTCATGATAAACACATTAGCTTAAAATAGATGGAGTATTACCTAAAAACATGACTAAAAGCTAAATAGTTTCCATGTTCTGTGTCTCGCTAGGATTGAAACAACTGTTTCATTCCACATAGGGCCAGTATTAAGTCCTTTGGCATCTTTTTACTGAACTCACAGCCTGCAGCAGCACTTGCTTTTCGCTATTGCCAGAGCTGGTACATCCGAACCCACCTCTGTCTTCCCAGGTGTGAGGTAAGATCCTCTGTCCTGCTGCTGCAGCAGGGTCTTAGCCTCTGATGTCAGAGCTCTTCTTTTTCCTCAAATATTGGTGAAATTTATGCCTGATGTCTTTCTATGGCCAGATCCTGTATTACTGAGAATATAGAAAAGTGGTTTTTTTTTCTTTTTTTCCTCCCCGCTCTCTTTTTAATTGCTTGTGGAAAACAAGACAGCTTCTGCAGAGGTAATGAGACAGTTGCTCAAAATAATATGAAAATGGATCACCAGAAGAGAAACTAGATCAAATCAAGAGCCTGCCTAGCTTAATTGCCTATTTTCAGCAGTAGCCAACAGCTTGGAAAAGCCTGGAAAAGCGTGTTAAGAGCAGGGCCAATGCGGAAGCTGCTCCCTGTACCGGCTCTGGAGACCGGCCGCTCGGATACGCTGCCCTCGGGAGCTGTGGGGTCCTTTGGTTTCATTGCCCATGACAGCCCTCCCACCCTGGAACCAGGTAGCCTTCAGAGCACTTCCTATGGCACCTGTAGAATGTGGATGAATTCTCCTTTTTATTCTGATTTCGTCATGCAGGCTTCTCTTGCCTTATACGTGCCTTTTAGCTAGTGTACAAATAGCCAGTGATTTTACTGTCTGAGTCACCACAGATTCAAGAGACTGGCTTTGAGTCCATTGCCTTTTATACTTTCTGATGTTGTCTCTGTGTATTCCAGCTTGTCCTTGCCCAACAGGTGTCTCCTCTCCTGTATTAGACAGCAGCACAAAACCAAAGAACAGCCTGATCTTCCCCAGACAGGCCCTGCTCCGGGCCTGGTGCTCTAGACACCCTGATAATGCAGTTAATGGTGAAACACTCTCCAGGCAGCAGTGCCCAGCCACCTAACCTGGTGCCTCTGAAGACCTGCATGACACCCTGTCAGCCTGCCACTAATTAAACTGTCTTTGCTAGAAACTTTTTTTTTTTTCGAGTAGAAAATGTCCATTGTAGATTAATTTAGGATGCAAGGAACCCCTGAAGTACATGTGATTCAAGCTGCTGATGCTCCGAGCAGATCGAGCACGACCAGATTGTTCAATACCTGCTCTGCCTGAGTTTTGAAAATCTCCAGATGCAGCAATTCCCCATCCTCTCTGGGCAGCACTTACACTGTTTGGCAGGAAAAAGTGTTTCCTTGTAGCTGGTTTGAGCTTCCCCTGTTACAACTTGTGTCCGTTGCCGTGATCCTGGTGAAGTCACGGTTAAAGCACATCCCCTGCTCTCTCCTTGGGCACGGAAGCAGTTATCACAGAATGCAGCCAGGTCATCAGGCACAATTTGCATGTTACAAATTTATTCATTCAACTTTTCCTTCCTGTAGTTGGAAATGGCTTCTCCGTTTGCCATCACCTTCCAAGGGTGATAGAGAGCAGTGATGCCAAGTGGCTGCTTCATGGCCCTCTGCATCACATCTGGTTCCTTGGAACTATGTGAGGAACTTGCCTCAGTGGTCCCTAATTCTGTCGTCCTTTACTGCGTTTCTTGCTCTTGCAGATTCTGCTAGTGATCTTGACGACTGAAGCCAAAATGCTTGGAGTCCTTTCCATGTCCTTTTGTCACTAGGTCACGTACCTGGTTGACCAGGATTCCCACTTTACTCAGCATTTCCTTGCTGCTAATCTGCTTGGAGAAGCCTTCTTAATTGTCCTTCGTACCCCTTCGTTGCGAGGTTACGAATATGTATTTGCATGTCAGTGTGCCTATATATGTATGTATGTATATGCTGGCTTTCTAGTGGCAGCATAATTCCAAGTATTTCCCAGTTTAGGTAAAATGAGTTTAATCACAGTCGATATTTAGCTGCTGTCTTCATGCTCAGCACAGGATGTTTTGCCCTAACGGAAGTGACATAATATGCTCATTTCCTTATGGTCATATATAGTGCTTGGGTATTACACGAGCACTAATAAGGTAGAGGTGTTTTCCTTACTGCTGCAAAACGGAGGTGCTCCGTATTAAAGCAAAAAGTATTTGTTTGTTATGGTGGTCAGTTCAGGCTGCCTGGAGTTTTGTCCTGTGTCTCTGGCAGTGCGTAACAGTTTATTTTCAAACACAGTTCTTCCTGATGGTGCTTGCAGTCACCATTAGGAACTTCTGTGAAACGTTTCATAATACACAGCGTGTAACAAGATCCACCGACTGCAAGTTAAAGCTAGAGAAACTGACCAGAAATCCAGAGCCGCTGTTTTTCCAGTTTGTGGTTGACTGTGGTAAAAATTTAAATGTGGTAATGAATTGTTCTGCTAGAAACACAAGGTTATACACTTATCTCTACCATAGTCTTTTACCTTTTAAATGGATTTTAGCATATAAACAAATAATTTATCTTCCAGGACTAAATTAGTTTATTGATGAAGTAATTGAAAAATACCTGAAAAGAAATTATCCACTGCCTTCCTGTGGCCCTTAGGATCACCACCTCTCCCAGTTAGGAAGGTCAAAAGATCTTACCAAAACCTAACCACAGTTGCTGAGTGCAGCTGTGTTTGCAAAGCACAAGTCTTGACTGCCCTTCTAGGTGAACATCTGATTCATACCCATTTATGAACAGAACAAACCTTTACCTTGGGGACTTGTAAATCAGCAATTGCAGTAGAAAATAAAAATAGACCCTTACTTCATCAGGCTTCCTGAATTAAATCTATTGAAATCTGTAGAGAGGGTGGTTCTGTCATTGACATGTATTTACTAATACTTCCAAACTTTTTTTTTTTTTTTACAATAAAAAAGTATTTACTTAAGGACTATCTTCTGTCACAGACAGAAGTTTCTGGACTTACTGATATAAAAACTGTTCCTGACAGTGCCCACTTCCATATGCTCAAGTCACATTTAATTGCAATCACAGAATATTCGAGGTTGGAGGGGGTCTCAGGACATCATCTAGTCCCATCTCTTGCTGAAAGCACCTGCTCAATAACTATGCCACATATGATTTATATAGGATATATCCTATAGAGGACAGCCTGTTACATGAGCCTGGTGGATGACAGGGAGAGTGGGAAGAGGGGCCATATTTCAGATGGCAGAAGCAATCTTATTATCTGATTCTTCTTGTTCCAGATAAAAGCGTATAAGATCAAACACTTCTAGTTAGATTTACCCTAAAATCTGATTATGTTCCTTTCCACTACTACTACCTGTAGCTGGGAAGATGCAGGTTGAGGCAAGTGATCTCTTAAATGCCTTTTCATTACTACAGTTGTTGGGAAAATACCAAATAACTTATACTTCTGTTTCTCTTGGATTTTCTTTATAAAGGAATGATTTGTCGTCTTAATTCCTAAAATTAGGATCATCTAGAGGAAGAAGAAAAGAATTTCTGGTCAGTTGTAAAAGCAAGGATGTTGTGTTACTGGTCCTGAGGAGATTAGAATTTAAATGTTATTTCTGTTATCTTCTAACTCAATTCTACTTGGAGCAAGTATAGCTTTTTTTTTCTTTATTTTTTACCCCTGTCATGTATTTAATAATACACAATTTTTACAAATAATACAAATAAATAATATTTACCTTCAGAATTACTTTATGGGTAAATGCATTTTCTGTTTCAGTGACAAAATGAATAGTGAATCTCAGTGCAGGGTCCTCAGCATGGATTGATGGTTCTTTAATGCATGGTGAAATGCAAAACAAGGTATTGCCATCTTTATCTGAAGCTCCAAATGAAACTAATATATGAAATGAGCCAAAACTACATAGGAAATTGGAATTATTCTTTGTGAATGTACCATTCTACTGAAAAATTACCCACCTAGCCCTTTTTAAAACTGGTGCCATAAACTTCTCTTTCAAGGTATAAAATACCTTTCTTTTATCCTTGTAATAAAGTCTTGAGCTGTGGTTGTGCAGAGGTGCAGTTACTTTTGAGAAGGTTAGTTTGCTATATAAATAAGGAGTTCATACTATCATATACTGAAATGTATGTAGCTACCTAAGTAAAATGAGTTATAAACGAATTTCCTGTATTGTCAAATCTATTTGTGCGAGAAAGCTGTTTTCTAGTGCTACCTTACTACTTTGCATTAAAATAATCTTCTCCTTTCCAAACAATAATGCATAGATATCACTGCAAAAATAGACACTTGCTTTCTCGATGTGGTACTCTTTTGTCCTAGTTATTTGTTTTCATTAATTTTGTGTACATTTTCCTCTAATGTCATTAGGTGGGCACTCACTCAAGGTAATCATCAGCTAATTGTTCTGTCCCCCTCGCTAGGCCATGGACCCACAGCCCCTGGAGGCTGAGCAGCCCTTCCTGCCTCAGCAGCGTTTGACCTGCAGCCCTCCCCACCTTTTCTTCCCTTTCTATCGAGCCTTTCTCACACTGGCTCCTGCCTGCAAGCTCCTTCTGTCTTCATAATCGTTTTTATTACTATTTCCTTTCCTGAAAGTGCTCTACAAAACATGTCAGAGCATTGAGACTTGAACAGCAGCTAAATAGTGGGACTCTCTAATTTTAACTATGCCTGTTTGACTTGCTGTCCCCTGCAGCAGAAACTGTCCCTTTTTCTGCTAACCTCTGGATGATGAGACCATTCTTGATACTCAGGGGACAGTTCTTGATAAGCTGACCTTAAAAACATCTGTGGCAATAGCTCTTCTGCATTTCTTTGTGTTGCCTCTGAATACTTTATTTCAAAGTTAATGAGATTTTGATTGCTTCACTTTACTTAATTACTGCAATTGGAAATCAGGGCTTCATGTCTGGAATTAATTTGGAATAGAGCACTAAGACTTAAGAACTACACGAGTCATGTGATTAGGATGTGCTGTTAGCATCAAACCTGAAGTCAGGCAGGGGGTAATATAATAGATGCACATTTACTGGGGCTAGAAGTGTTCTGAGGAAGTTAAACAGTTGCTTTTTTAGGATGGGAAAGTTTTGTAAACATTTGTTGTGAATCAGTGGTGGAATAAAGTAATTTTATTACTTCTGGTGAATTATGATTTAGGGGGAAAAGTACTGGATGATATCTTGAGTTTCCTTTCAGCTTTGTTTTCTGCAGTTCTAGTAAACATAAACCAGACAGTTAAAATGTTTTTGCTTACTCTAGTTAGTATCCTTTTTTAGTTATTACATTGGGTTTTAATATACTGTTTACCTAAGACTGCTTAACAGATTGGTGAAATGATATAATAAGATGTAGTTGCTTGCACTGTATGAACAAACTTATATAAAACACATTTATCTAAAAATATTTTCTCAGTGGACCCAAGGGGTGGGTGTTTTGGCATGTGCAGGGGCTGGTTGCTGAAGCAGCTTCACAGCCTGACCCAGCTGAAGGCAAGAAGAGATGAACAGAAAACCTCTCTTGGGCCAGAAGCAAAGCTGCTATGAAACAAGCCTGGCAGTCAAAATGTGATTTTTAAGAACAGACCCTTCATCTGTCGGCCACCTCAAGCACAGATGAGCCCCTGGCTTTTTATTTGATTTCCTAGTATTATCTCTGATTTCTGCAGCTGTAGCTTTCCAAAGTCTTGACTAGGATAAGAGAAATGAATACATGGCATGTTTTCCGTTTGAATTTTTAGGAAACAGTATACGTAATTTCACCTCTTCAGGTGCCAGAAAGACAATTGTAGGTATGTGTTTGTTTTCTGTGTGTTTGTCAGACATGTTTGTAGTTACATTGGTAGAGATCTGCCTGATTGCTTGGGAAATCTTCAGCAAATCTGGTACATAACTGCCTTGCTGTGCGAGAGCAACAGCCAAAATTAGCTGACAGCTCTTTGTTCCCTTGTCAAAAAGGTAACTTGCTATTAACGGCCTTGGAGCATCCAAGTTAAAATAAACCTAGAGCTAATTTCCTATTAACGGGTTTGTGGTTGTGGGCTTTGGTGCATATTTTCTGAGAGTAAAGTGAATTGTAAAATCAAAATTAGCAAAGAGGCTGAACATGTATAATGACTTCACATCAAAGCAGATTATTCACAACTACTGAGTTTTCCATGGCTACCCTACTTACTCCTTACATGTAAGATCTATTCTGTTTTACTAGGACTTAAGGGGAAAATGGCAACAACTAATCTGGAGGGGACGCAAATAATAAAGTAAACAAATATATCTGGGAGAAAGTATTTTACATAATGCTTAAGTATAAATACATCCTTTTATTAAAATAATACTCTAAAGATTGAATCACTGTCCTGGTTTCTTCCTTTAGTGTTTTTTTTTTTTTTTTTTGTACGAGGAATATGCAGGTAGACTTGGAAGTGACCTCAGAAATCACTGGTAATGGGAAAAAAAAACAGTAGAGCTGGAACAGAACAAATGAAGATTAATTTCTTTTTCACAGAGCTTCTTTCTTGTTCATTTGATACTGTTAAGATGCTTTGCATTATCTGCAGTATCTTGTATTCTGCCAGAAATCAATTATATTACTCCATTTTGTTTTTGAGAAAACTCATATTGCAAGTTGGGTGGTTCTTTAACATTAATCTTCTGGGTGCTTACCAGTTGAGTAGCATCTTGTTCTAGCTGCCTGTCTCCAAGTGTTCAAGCTTGTAATTCAGAAAGTCCTCCCTAGTTTTAAAGATAATCCTTTGGTGGGCCCCTTCTGGTGGGCTGACTTCTACCGTTCTCCAAAAATTCATGGCGAAGATGGTCATCTTAAGTATTTTAGTGTGAATGTCAGTTGGTCTTGCTGCTATCAGTACATTTTCTCCTGTATGATGTATAACTGTGTTTGTTATTTTTATCCCTTCTAAATGCATCCAGAAAGGTTAAAGCAAGCATGGAAAGTTTAAACCCTTCTCTGTGTTGTTTGGCTTTCTTAAGTCTTAATGGACTTTCGTGTTAATTGTTTATTATCTTTGTTGAAATGTCCTCTCTTGTTATCTCTCGCACCCTTGTAAACTATAATTCATTGTGCTTTGCCTTTCTGATCTTTGTTTTTATATTCTTTTTCTGCTTAAAGTTTTTGTTGTTGCTTCTTGAGCAATTGCTTTGTGATGATTTTTTAGTTGTCTTTAAGGATGTAGCCTTTTTTGGGTCGTTATCATCCTATCATTGTAATGGAATAGTTTGATGCTATGCCTTTCAAATAGCAAGGTAAACAGCATAAAAACATCAAAGTGTATGTGCAGGGTCCCCGCACAAGGAGATGACACAATGTGAGAAATACTGCTTACGGTGCTTTCTACAATGAAGAAAAATCTCAATTTATTCAGTAACAGATCATATTTAAAACTTTTCAATAGTTGCTTATTTACATACTGTACAGAAATCAAATTACAAGTCAAACCTGTTCTTAAGTATTTGTTGGGGACAACGGCTGCTTTTATGTACATTTGAGCACAGTTTACCAACCGTGCTTCCAAAGGGTGCATGCTCAAAACTAATAAAGCTTTAATTCATTAATTAATGTGCAATAGCAAAAAATCTCGCCAGTAGCTGCTGGCTGCGTTATCATGCCCTGACTTTATGCCTTAGTAAGGGACTAAATGAATTACAAGATAAACTAGTGATCACTGAAGTAGGAAATGAATTTGGGAAAAATGTGTTTTCCCATGTATGTCAGTTATCCTTCCCACCATATGTGTCATGGAGCTGTCAGTCTTATTTCCAGCTTCCATGATATGGAAATAAGTAATCGGGAAGAATTTAGGGGTCCATTTGGCATACAGAGAAATATAGTAGGGGTTATAGTCCAAGCGAAGAATCATTCGATGGTCAGTTGAGGTAAGCACAGTTTTAGGAAGCTTTTTGGTAATTTCCTATAGTGCTTTTGTAACTTGCATGGCCCCTTTGGGCAGGTTCAGGTGGCCACTGAAATGGTAGAAATTTGTATCAGCTCAGTGTGGTTTAGTTCTGAGAGGCCTTCAGGTGGGATTTCCTGGAATTAGCACTGAACTAGGCCATTTAAAAGCTGCTGTTTTCCCTTTCCTCTGTTCCTGCCCCTGTTGTGAGGAGGCAGCAGCGTGCAGGGTTAGTCCTTAGTGCCCAGTTCTTGGCAGGGTTGCTCGAGCTCCCCGAGGCCTGCGCTGTGCGCCAGGAAGGCCCCGCTCGGCCCCGCGCCCAGCGCGGCTCTCGGTGCCGCCGCGGCCTGCAGCTCTCTGCAACCCTCCTGCACCGGGGCAAAAAACGCCCGCTTTGGGCCTTTCCCTTGGAAAAGGAGCTCTGGGGACCACCAGGGCCTGCCTGCAAGGGGCCTTCGAAGGCCCGGCCGGAGCAGGGCCGCCCTGGCAGCGCTGCCTGGAGGCCGCTATTTTTAGCCTGTTTAGGTTTTGAACCTTTTGTCATAACAGAAGGAGGAAGTGAACAGTGAAATCACTTTAATAGCATATTTCCTAGTAGAAGTGTCTTATCGGGAGGCCGAGACAGGGCCTGTGTCATTTCCTGGATGACTTATCTGCAGTTTGGGTGCTCTGCTGGACTGTGCGATGTTTTGACGCAGCTGTAGTGCAGCTTCAGTGCTGAGTAAAGTAAAACAGACCCTTGAACAGAAAGCTCCAAGAAACACCTACGTCGAAATGCTTGTGTGAGAGCAATGCAGTATTCCTGAAGTACATGTTGACATGTACTGGATATCCCTTATCTTAAAACCTATTTTAAGTATCTAGATTTCTACTTCGGTAGCAAAATGGAAAACGGTTAAAAAAGACATTAGTCTGTGAAGAGCGAAATAGAATAAGAATGTGCTCAGAGTTTAGGAGAATTAGCCTTTATTTTTAAAATGAGAACTGTGATTCATCGGCCAAATATGCTGAGGATGAATTGTGAAACTTTAATTGCATTAAGGGATTCTAGAGAGTAAAGAAGGTTTTTACTTCAATAAATTGGCACTGAAAATGGCAGTCATATGTTAATGCAGTTACCTCGCAATTATATTAATGGAAGTATAGCTTCAGGTCTTATTTGATGCTAGAGTTAGGTATCATGCAAGACCACCAGCTAATTAATTATTGCCAATTAAGGATTATATCTATTTTGGAGAGCCAGTGTTTGCTAAATAGCTTTGAATTACAGATGCTGCTGTATTATTTTGTAGGAAGTCACCTGCACTACTTCCAGTTGGACATGCTGTGTCTATATAACTGATGGGCTGCCTAAGCCATGAGTGTTTAACAACCTGCTTAGTTTTATTATATCTTCAGTAAAAAATGCATCAGCTTTAAAAGTATGTTTAGTCTTCTGTTGCTCTGCAAGATGAATAAGATGTCCAAGAGCACCACATATAAAATATTGTTAAGAAATGAGAAATTTGGTAATGACTTAATGGGTCTTGCAACAACAGTTACAGTTAAGGCTCAGGCTATAAATATTATTCTTAAAGTCTGAAGCTTCATACTGGGTATCTTCTTCATCTTTCCCTTTAGCTTTTTTGAACATTAGTTTATTTTTCTTTTACTAAGGAAATTCTAAAATGAGTTTTATGGGTAAAATGGGTTTTAAAAATGATGATTAAGTGGTTTTTTTTTTTTTTTTTGATCACTGTCCTTGTTACAGGCATTCAACAATAAAATCAGACATTCTGTCCTTGAAGAAACAACAATATTTTAGGTGTTGCATCTTTTTCTTTTTGGAGAGGGGGTGGTTTGTTTTTTGAGATTTTTTTGCGTTGTGAGACTTCCAAATGCTTCAGTGAGACTCTGATGCTTTATAATAACAATTGCAAAGAAATAAATGTGATCCTCTCTGGAGCCTCACTGCTGAATCTAGTGGGAAACAACTGATGCTTCTGTACCAGTTTCCAACAAACACTAAGGCAAGCTTATATTCTGTGACTTTTATTGGAGGGGAAGAGACTGTAAAATCCCACAAAAATGTAATTTCTTGAGCAAAGCCCATTTTTTTCATATATAATCTAATGATCGCTACTGATATTTCCCAAGACATTTTCATTATGTAGGAGGAAAAGAAATCTATTGCAACTGAAACTCTTAATTTTAGAAGTGCACTTAATCACTAATGGCTTTTGTGGTGAAACTAGATACTTCGTCTGGGGAGATGCTGCTCATCTTATTCATGTGTGTGTTTAGCACAGTCTGGCATTCAGAATGAGTTTGATGGTCTTGCGCCCTGCTTTTGACTCTATCCAGGTAGCTATATTATTAGAATGAGTATAATAATTTTAGTAAGATTTGTAATAGAAATTATCTTTTCCCAGGTATGTTTAAAAAAATAAAAACTATAGCATCATATATGTTTGTCAGATATAAAGAAGAATGAAAGACCATTGTTTTGTTGGTTGCTTATTAGTAAGTATGGTATTGTCTCTGTTTAAATCAACTTAAATCTCTGGGATGCCCTACTGAGGTTTGAAAAACCTTAAGAAAAAAAAAATCAGGATTTTATTTTTAGAGCAAAGAACACGACTGCTGGTCCAGGCGGAATACAGGCAGATCACTGCTACATGTGAAGGGAGGCCCGGGCTCTTCTTGGTACCTGCAGCTCCCCTTTTCTTTATTTGTCCATGTATGATTGGAAAGCTCTCTGTGCTTTCGAGTGAAATCTCTTTTAAGCTAAGGAAGATGGAACTGTGTGTCAAGAGTTTAAAATACTGTTTTTAAATTAGATCTCTTTAGTCACTATTCTTAAAGGTCCCAAGAAAGTTGTTTTATATGGAGGCAGTGGGAATTGGTAGCAGAATGGCAGGTAGAGTTCTGGCTTCTCTTGTGTTGAGTTACTCAGAAAAAGTAATTAATTCTGTGAGCTTGAGTTCTGTGGTGAATTCTCTTCTTACAATTAGGTCATGCCTTGCTTGTGAGAAGATAACTATGCAGTCAGTTTTTGAAAATCATGAGTTAGAAGTGGGAATTGGTAGCAGAATGGCAGGTAGAGTTCTGGCTTCTCTTGTGTTGAGTTACTCAGAAAAAGTAATTAATTCTGTGAGCTTGAGTTCTGTGGTGAATTCTCTTCTTACAATTAGGTCATGCCTTGCTTGTGAGAAGATAACTATGCAGTCAGTTTTTGAAAATCATGAGTTAGAAAGGATAGAAAGCCTAAACAAAGCAAAAATGTGGATAATATGCATGTAAGGTTCGGGAATATGCAGTTAAAATGCAACAAGGGGTTAAAAAAAAGAAATTGAGTGGACCCAGTATCTAAATTGACATTTAGGCATTGGAATAGGATCAGTTCTCCTGTTTACAACACAGCTTCACTGATCCGTAGTAATGCACATATACTCCTGCTAGGCTGAGTCATTGACAGTCAGTCAGTGTCTTCTAGCTGCTTTGCTGTGACGTGTATGTGTACACACACATACTCCAGAGCCACTTTCATTAGCCTGCTAGGAATATACCATGTGCTTGAAGAATATATATATGTAAACCGTCTTGGTGTAGTAGTTTTAAGCAAGTTTTAATTTCTATTTTAAAATCAATTATTTTCTCTTTATTTCTTTCCAGGATGGCCTGAATTCCTTGGTCCTTGATCTGGATTATCCAGCGTTGAGAAAAAACAAGAACATAGATAATTTCTTAAATAGATGTAAGTTGCACGTGGATCTTAAACAATGATAGTGCTGTGATTGCAGTTATTTATTATCAGAGTTGCTTATTTTCATTTTACCAGTTGTTCTAACTCTTGTTGTAAAACTTCTGTTTTAAAGAATCAATCACAACCATGTTTCATTTGGGGAAGTTGTTATATTCTTAAAAATATTTTGAAAAATACCAACTGTGGGATGTAATTTTTACAACTATGGTTATCAAGATTTGTTTTATGTTACCTTTTAAGTATCTGCTATAAAGTAATTTGCAAAGTGTATCCTAGTTATCGCTTTGTAGTAATTAATTGCTCAAAATGTAAACTTTTTATGTAAACTCTTATCTAATCTAAGAGAGAAGCTTCTGTTGATGTTGAAACTGAATTATTATAGTTTACTCTGTTGCATCAGTTGGGTTGTGTTTGTTCTGTAAAGAGCAATCAGCTACCTTCTGCAATAACTACAGCTCCCTTTCAAATTCAGTGACTTATTTCCCTGCTTAAAATATTTGTAGCTCAAAAAAAGTGGCCCTGTTGCTGTCCAGAGAGCCTTGTGTGGCAGGGAGAAGCAAATGACAGCATTTTCTTAGCTGGTGGTACACACAGAACCACTTGAAGGGGCAGGATGCATCAACAGATCAGGTTTCATTTGCTTCTGGATGAAGTTAACTAAGCATGCAAGAGCTGCTCTTCCTTGGTAGCAGTGTATGAAGCTTGCAAGCAACATGGCAAGGTTAAGACCTCTTCACTTCCAAGATACCATATGGCTAGGAACAACCAAAACCAGAATTTTCTCAATAGTGAGCAGTTTAGTGATGTATCCAAACTGGCACACCGTAAGAATCCAGTGTAAACGATCTGTATAAAAATTGCTATGAGGGAAATGTCCTATCTACAGTGAACATGAAAAGGATGCAAATTACAGTATTGGTACCTTTCGTGAGCTATTTGAATTCACCTGTGTTTTACAATGCTATTTTGCAGTACAACAAAGCTAGGTGCCTTTTTAGCTTGTAAGTCCTGTGTTCGTGAGCTGTTCAAATTAGCAACCACATAAGAGTTAAGCCTTGGAAATAGTGTTTTCTTTCGTGGCCCTAACCATCCTGTTGTGTTTCTACCCATTTCTGCTCTTGCTTCTTTCCTGTTGTTCTCTACTGCAGCCATAGTTGTGCTGATGTCTTAAAAATTAAGCATCCTATATGCCAAGCAGACTACCAGCAATGGGAGAACCCTGCAAATTTACTTTGGCTCACAACTTTTACTGCCTTGTCTGTAAATCAGCTGACAGTTTACAGATGAAGTAGCCAAAAAGAAGCAGTTAAGGAGGATTCAGAAATACTTTAAAAAATCTGACATTTGTGGGTATGTGAATCCTTTAAATTCACAATAGTTAATTGTTTTGAGCAGTGTACTTCACACTTACCTGAGGTGTCTTAAAAAAGCATGGAAAGGAGTTATTTTGGTTCACATGTTGCGAAGCAGTGCATCTCTTTGAAGAGTGAGTCATACAACGTCTGTGATCTTACAGTATTGCCTGGGAGAGAATGGAAAACAGTGCTGGGCATCTTCTGGGACTTCATGTTTTTGAAAAAAGCCTCTCTGGAGTGAGACTTCGGTAGACATTTGAGGCTGGTAATATTCCTGCATTCAAGCTAGAAGAGCCCATCCTGGCTCAGCATTTTATTTTAAATTCCTTTCTGATACAGATGTCTGTTTAGTGTGTTGCAAATGAGTTTGAGGAACTGAACAGAAGTAACAGTTTGTAGCTGTATTTTTGTTAAAGCTAGTCAGGCAAAAGGAAAGCAGAGACCAGTTTCTGATTTTCATATTTCTTCACTTCGCCAGCACAAACGGAGCTGTTCAGGAGGAGGAAAAGGCAGGAGAAGGATGGGGCTTCACTTGGCATTGCCGGTTTGTGAAGGTTTAAGTCATTGAAACTACCACTTAGTCTCTGCAGAAATGGTTCAGAGGGGAGCAGGTGCCACTGGAAGGGAAGAGCATGTGCAAGAACAGCCCTCATGACCAGGAGGAGAGTTTGGCCTCTCGCCACCTTCAGCTTGGAAGAGAATTTGGGAATACTGTTCACAATTTGTGGAACATTAAGTTGGTGCTGTCACAGAGAAGGGACAGTGAGCTCTTGTCTCTTCTGATTTCTCGCATCATCTGAAGAGCTGTCGCAAATGCCTAGATGAGAATTATTGTCCAAAGAGTGTGACAGAGCTCTGACTAGTGGGATGTTCGAGGAAGATAAGGACCTTATCCCTCCTGAAGGCAGAAAGGTTCCTGAAGCTACTGCAGAGATGTGACATAGCCATTTTGTGAGTCAAGTGCTCTACAATGCAACGTGAAGTAGCTGAAGCAGTGTAGTTGCTTATAATCACTATAGTCAAAGTTACATAAATCCTCAAAAAATTGGGGAAAACATTGCTATAACGATCACAATCTTAGTCAATTAATTTCCTAATTCTTCCACAATATCACTTGGAGAAAGGGTTTTTTTTAATATATTCCCAGGGGCTTGAACTCAAACGCTGCAAGTTATTAGTAGTCAGCTTAGTGGTTTGTTAAAAGCTTAATTTAAAGGTGAAATAGTTTAGCGAAATATTGTCTCAACTGAGATACTAATTGATATTCATCTCAACTCATAGTTTCAAGCTGAAACTCAAGTGTTTAATTCATTTCACAGTTATTATTTATTAGTTGCCCTTATTCTAGGAGTTTGGTACATCCTATTTTTGGGATCACTTTGCAAAAGAAGCTTTTCTGGTGTGTTTTATATGCAAGAAGCTTTTCATGCCCTGCTTTCCCTTACTATTCTCATTTCTTGCCACATTCTTCAAGACACAAAGGCAAAGTAGAACATGTATTTATCATGATGTACATAAGTATCTCGTACATAAGCTGTGGTTAAGCTACTGCTTTTTTTTCTGAGTGTCCAGCAAAGGATACTGAAAGGCAGAAAAGGTCAGGAGAGCATAACTTCAAAGTGAATTCACAAAACAATGAGAGGAATTTTATAGTTCTCTGTGAGCAAAAATGAACTTATTTTAGAGAAGAAAATTGAGTTTTTCAGTGCAAGAAATCTTTCTGATTTTTCCCCTTCTGTCATCTTAGCAATGGCAACAGATTGAGTAAATTCTTCCAACTCCCCTTTGCTGTGATCTGAGATTTGCCAAGTGTTGAATCGTGTCTTAGTCTGTTACACGACTTGGTTTTCTTGGTGATCTCCCTCACATGTACTGCATACCCTTTAACAACAACAACAACAACAACAACTATAAAAATTTAAACAATAAAGCAACAATCTTAGGCAACAGTTAAAAATATTTAGTTGTTGATACCCTGTGGTCAGGAATAGAAGGGAATGACAAATGGATTTAAGGATAACCCAAAGAAGACAGGAAGTGGCTCCAGCCACATGTCCAGCTTAGTTCAGGAACTCTGACTTTGCAAACTCACCAGTGCTGTTGCATGCATTGATCAGCGTTGCTCAAAAACTGGAAAGCTCCACTGCTCGAATGATCTGCTGCTGTTTTGGAGGACGGTGAGCTTTCAGCTGCGATGGCAACATTCCTCATTACACTGGGAAGAACCTTTAATACAGGTGTGTCGTTTGTGTAGCAGCAGGGCAAAAGCTCTGAAGGGACTTCCTGGAAAGTTTGTTTTTGCCCTTTCCTTCTCCAAGCAGATACTGCTTAGAAGCTGTTCCCATTAAGCAAAGTGGATCCAGATGACCTTCTTGCAAAGATAACAATTCATATGAATCATATGCCAATTCTGCAGTTAATGACATAAATGCACTGTCTAGTATGATGTTAATCATACTGTATTGGTTATTGTGATTTCTCTGGAATCTTCCTAATGATGAAACAGATGAAATGTTAGATACCAGGAGAAATCTCAGAAATGTAGTGTGGTGTAGATCCCGTGTTGAGTTAATGAGCTGGTTGTGCCTCTAGTTTTCTCTTGACTTCAAGGTCAAGATCTTGATAGATCATTGCAGTCACTGCGACACATTTGGCCTCAATTCTATTTTAAATGATAATTGTTTTACTAGGAATAGTGATGAGTAGTGATCAAATAATCAACATTTTCCAAGGAAAGCAGGAAATGGAGTCCATGTTTTTGAGATAGAATGTCTTGAAAGTATAAACAGGTTATATGTCAGTGTTGTTAGTCTTCTTTTGGTCACTTGGTAGATCAAGTCCCTTTGTTGTCCAGTTCTTCCATGAGACTCATTCTCCAGTGGTCAGAGATGGCTGCTCTGCAAGTCAGAGAGCTGCTGCTTTATGTGTCTCCATGTCTCCTGCTTGTGGTGCTCTGCAGATAATCAGATCTTTTGTTGGGAGTCACTTTCTTTTCCCTGGAAGACACTGCTCTGTAAGGATAAAATTTCACTCCCTTGCATTCTTTTTTCACCATATATACATGTTTGCAAATGCCTGATATATTTTCTTTTTAGAGTCTGAGAAAATTACCTTAGTATAACATTTTTTTTTCCAGTGCAGGAAAGCCTAGTCCTCTTCTCCTTTTCAGTCACATATTTACTCAATTTGCACAAGTACTTGTAAGCTTCGGACACATTCTTGTTGCCAGCTGTCTACTGATCCAAAATCTGTACCCACTCAGAAAATGAGGCTCCATTCCTTGCAAGGTTGCAGTATCATTTTTTTGAGTCATAAATCAAAAGCTGACTTAAAACACTTCTGTTAACTGACATTCCTGGTCTTTGCTATGTTGAAGAATAAACCTGACTCATAGGTGGTGATATGTTTCACGTTTTAGGGCTTCTACTCAAATGTTATAGTATTTTATATGATTCTATAATAATCTAGGATTGTGCACTTCATCTCGTATCTTTTCACTTGACATCTTTCTTCCACTGGGCTTCATGCTGGTGTGAATTTATGTAGAAATAATCTCTGATATCTGATCTGCATCAAAGTTGTATGTTACATTTTGATAATTCATCCCCACAGTAAAATTCTTCTTTGGGTGGTGTTGGAAAGATTTCCTGCACCTTGAATCTGATCTTGTTATGTGATACATGAACTAAATCATATGATCCAATATGTTGCAAATATGATACTGCTTCAGGGCTTCCCTGAGCTTGCTTCGCAGTCCTGTGAAATTTTTTTCTTCAGATTAGTTTCTTGCTTTGATTATCTGTCGAACTTGGAAAGAAAAAAAAAAAAAAGATAGTCCATCAGTATAACTCTATAAAATATCTATGTGTAGATTTCTTTTTAAATAGGATTGTTAAATCTTTTAGTAGAGCAAGTAGGATTGCTTCATTCTCATCTCTTTATAAGGCTGATGAAATCAGCAAATCAGCTATTGCCTCATTTGCTTGCTTTGTGGGGTTTTTTACTGCTTAACTTTGGTGTTTAATGCTTGCTGTTTGAACATTTTAACTGAAACTATACTAAAATTGTTTATAATTTCTGTATTATTTTTTGAATCTAGAACAAAAGTATTTCTGTGAGTTTCCAACCAAAAATAGAGATAATGTAGGATTACCTCATCCCTTCAACATGTTTCAATTCTAGCCCATCTCGCAAATATTTGAAAATAAATTCATGTGATTCCCCTCCCTTGGGGAAAGGGAAAATTTTATGTGAAATTTTATGTTCAAAACTTTAAGGGAATGTTCTTTCTGACTTGAAATTTGCTCATGTTCCTTCTGTACAGCCATTTGTCCCTTAAATTTGCCTGGTCCTTAGCCTGTAC
>NW_010588861.1:94203-118068 GCF_000705375.1 Tinamus guttatus | reverse complement strand
CAGATAGGCATTTGCAATCAAGACATTAAAGAATTAATGTGTAAATTGTGAATGCTTTTATATCCTTGTTGGTAAGAGGGAAAACAGCCTTCAGCAGAACACTGTGTATTTGAAAAGGAGCTGCTGGAGGGGAGCTCCTTGGCCTCCATCTTTTCAGTGACACTTATGTCAAATATTTGTTTTAGTCTTCTAGCACTGACTTTTTAAATTATATATTTCTGCTATGGTAACTATTAAAAATCATCCTGTAAGGACCAGGGTTCCCCTTCCATGTCTTTTAAGGGGGAAAATAAGAAAGAGAATATCCCCATAACCGAAACCATCTGCAGTTTTTAGATGTCTTGCTGATCTGTTTGCTAGAAGCACACAAAGGCATTGTATTTTCAATGTGCTTCAAAAAGAAATCTACATTTTTTGTATGCATATTTATAAGCAATTAACATTAAAATGCTTTTCCTTTGCTTTTTACATTTAATTTTAAATAGAGATTTTAAATTTGTTCTGGCTTAGAAGCAAAATCTTGAAATTTTTTTAACTTAACGCAGTAGTACACAAAGTGCATACTGGAATTATTTAGGTAGTTCAAGGGGGCTGAATAAAAGCTTGTCATTTGTCCTTAAAATGCGATGGTAACATTCATAATAATCTGGTCAAGTAAAGATTTTTTTTTTTTAATAAGATATTGAAGCCTCAAAATAAGAAGTTTAAAAATTCCTGGGACTGGCAGGAAATTTCTGTCTGTTTATAGAGCTCTTCCTACCAACTTAACCTTCTTTTCCTGGGATCTAGAAAATATAAGTAGAAATCATAATACTGCACTCTCCTACTGCTAAAAAGCAGGGGGTTAATCAACACTGTACTTACATTAGCTAGTGGTGAGGGCATACATACCTGGATTTTTTTTTTGACTCGCAAGGCATGTTATAAGTTTAAACCATTGAGCTAAATCTGTACCTCTTTCTGTACCATTCGGAGTGTTAACACCACAGCTGCATGTGGTGGATTTGCAGGAATCAGAATTTTTTCCAAGCATTCTGTGATCAAAATAGAGATATGTTTCAGTTTGGACTAAACACAGAAAGAACCATGAATAAAATATACTTGAATATAATTCGCATTCTTGAATTTCATGTTCTTTTGTCAGCATGTGCAGTCGTGCATTGCTCAATATTTGTTTAAGCCCCAAAATGAGCACGTTAACATATTGTGCAAAATATGCAGCCTTCCAAGAGAAGAAAAAATCCAACGTTTTTGCTCCCAGGTAGCAGTTCCTTGTGAAGAAAACAGGGGGGCCACAGCAGCTTCCCAGATCCCAGCTACAATGAAACCTGCGTTCAACATGTTGTGTCTTAGAGCTAGATTTACAAAATCCTGCCTCTTTTCCCCACAAATTCTGTCCAGTAAGAGAGATTTCAGTCCGAGCATCTGACTTGATGGACCAGCAGTTTTCTCCAACGCTAGAAGTACTGAACTCTGCTCTGTCGCTGCGGCCCTGGCTTTGCTGGCTCTGCGGCGGTGGAGTCGCCCTCAGCTGCCAGGTCCCCTCACTGGTTGCAGTGCAGTGAGTAATAGGGACTGGTGTCCAAGGCAGACAGAAAAATTGAATTATGGTGCTTAATACAGTACTCGTGGGGTATACAGAAACAGCACGTCTTGCGTTTATCTTTATGTATTTTTGCTTGAGGAAAAATGCTCTAGCTTTGCAACTGAAGCGTATATTCCATAGGCATAGCCAGCAGTGTGTGAAGAGGTTCAGTGTTAGCCATAAGGGGTTTGTATCGTAGGCAGAGTTTGCCAGCTGCTGTGTGTGTGCACACACATCCATAGTAGTTTGTATAATGCAGTAGTGGTCTGCTAGCTGGATTTTTTTTCAGGGTGTTAACGATGGCAGCATTTCTGTAGTAATTTTCTATGGCTCTGTTCAGTATTTTGGGATATTGATAATTGCTCCAAAGCCTTATGCTTAATTTCAGTATGGCATTTTAGGATCTTCATTTTCTTTCCTAGAATGGTTCCAATTTTAATACAATGTAGTTAATGTAGTTAAGACTCAAATCAGTCATCTTAGACAATCTATAGATAAATAAACTTTTGGTAGGAATACTGCAAAAATTACAGATTCATTCTGTGCAAACTCATTGATCTTACTTTACCTTGCATTAGTGAGGCAGATTAGAGCAAAAAATGTGCTGTTTCATGCATTTTTCATGAGTTAAATCAGGCTATGTTACTTTATGTTAATGGCATGAAGGGATTTTCCTGCCTATTTTGAGAGTGACCGTAGTGCTGTGAGCTTGGACTTTAAATTTGGCAGTTCGTTTAAACAATGGAGGAAAGTGAAATATCATGACAGTTTAATACTGAGATCATATGCTATATAGTGTATATATATGTGCAAATAGAGCTTTGAGTAAAGAGCACAGTAGCCTAAACTGCTAAGCAGCCTGTCCAGGGGCCGGGGTAGGGATGTGAGAAGTAAAACCTTTGGCAAGTCTGTGCACCTACCTGTAAGGCTTGGTAGGACACAGCCAAGCTTCACACGTGCCTGCACTCTACTTGCTGCTTCAAATCCTTTCTGCAGAGAGAAAGGGTCTATCTTGAATCTTTCTCAATAAATAAACCAACTAATAACCTAACGGCACTGCCTTGGACAAGTGCACGGACTGATTTCTGTTCCCTCCTTGTTTATTTTGCTTTTCCTGTGCAGGAGCTTGTTTCAGGCTGTGCTGACTATTGGAGACTCCTTTTTATCCTAGTAGCAGGAAGCAATTTTTCTGTTGCATGAAGTCAGCTATACCACCCACACCCAGGCAGGAGCACACAGTGATTTGAGGGATCATAAACTAATAAAATACCTTAGAGATATTTATATACGCAGTCTCACAAAAAAAAAAAAAAACAGTTTAAACATCATTTTCTTTGAGGTTGACAGAGCTTCCTTCTGATTTTGAGCAGAAGGATCCCAACAGCTCTGCTTCACAGAACACACTTTGGACTGTTCCTCCAGGCCTGCAAATCATCCCATCTGGGATTAGTAAATGGGAGGCAGTTAGTTCTCAGAATAAAAACTAACCCACTAGCGAACACATCCAATCTAGAAGATTAATGTCTTTAAATGCACCTGCTTCTAGACTTGCTAACAAAGTGTTTCTGTTTTGAAGTTTGGTGGAGGGTTTTGATTTGGCCCTACAGAAAGTTGTAGGCTACTGATCAAGTATGCAAGAGGCCAGTCCAAAAATGTTTGTACCTGCATCTTGACAGTAAAAAGCTGCAGTTTTGAGAACATCAGATGATAGATGATAGCATTTCCATTTGTGATACAACAGTTTCCAACACTGTTTCCAAGCCTTTTTTTTTTTTCTTTTTTTTTTGCATCTAATGCTTGTCCTGTTTCTACAAATCCTGCCCGTGAGCTTGAGTGACACAAATGCTCGCAGCTCGGTGGGAGGAGGCTGCTGCTTCCCTAGTGCAGAGCAAACCAAAAGTGCCTTTCTGGAGCTGTGCACTGCAGACAGGAAGGTCATGAAGTGGTGCTGCTGGGCAAAGGAAGACGCTGTTAAACATTCCTCCAAAGCAGCGTGGTTAAGTTTGGATAGTGTCTAAACTAAAAGGTTGGGGAATTTCAGCGTTTGAAATAAGTGGAGTTGCTCAGGAAATACTCAGAACGGCATTTCCATCCTTTGTAGAAAAGTGGGGCTTTTCTCATTCTGAGAACTTCTGTTTAGCACTCTCAGTTTGAGCAAGGTGCAGCTACCCCCCATAGCACTTGCACACCAACGTGTCCTTGGAAAGCAGAGACCCTCCCAGAGCTGTGCAGCCCTGCAACTCCTCCTCCCGGCTTGTCACAGCTCCTGCAGCAGTTGCCATGCTTTGGCAGCCTCCTACCCCGGCATCCCTCTTGTTCCACCGCACTGTGTGTTTTTGGAGCAGCTGTCAGGTTTTGCATTCCACGTTTGGAAGTTTTCAAGCTCTTAACTGTGTAAGAAGACCTTGGGTCATCACATCCCAGAAAAGAGTTTGCAAATAGGAGAAATATGCTGTGCTGGTTTTTAATTTTTTTACAAGGCATATTAAAAATACTGTTTTGCTCCTTCTCAACCAACAGGTTCGCCACAAAATGACACAGAAGGTTTATGCAATGAAGCTGCTTAGTAAATTTGAAATGATCAAGAGATCAGATTCAGCCTTCTTCTGGGAAGAAAGAGATATCATGGCCTTTGCCAACAGTCCCTGGGTGGTTCAGGTAAGGAAGATATGGAAGATGATAATAATAAAGCTATAAATCTTTACCAACCTTGTCTTGTTTTGGAATTTACCTCTAAACTCAAATAATAGGTTAGATTCAGATTTTGTTTTTAAAGATGTATGTTTATAGAAACTTTGCTGATTTTGTTGCTTTTCGCTTGTATTTGGGCCACAGTATACAAGATTAATTTATACATTGATCATTTCCAATGCATCGTAAAATAGAATTAAACAGAATTTTGAAATAGCTACATAATTACTGGGAATGTAAATTTTTTTCAGGGAAACAAAATAAGTTACTGTTGCAGGTAACATAGAACCTCTGTAGGAAGGTAAAACAAATATCAGCATTGTCTGTAATGTGTCAGTCTTTCGCAATGATACGGTCATGAGGTCACAAGCATTAAATAGGACAGGGCTTTGAGAAATTACTTTGGCCTCAGCTGCAGTATGTGTGGCCAGCAGGTCGAGGGAGGGGATCCTGCCCCTCTACTCAGCTCTGGTGAGGCCCCACCTGGAGTACTGTGTGCAGGTCTGGGCTCCCCAGTACAAGAGAAATGTGGAGCTTCTAGAGAGGGTCCAGCGTAGAGCCATGAAGATGGTTAAGGGATGGGGGCATCTATCATATGAAGAAAGACTAAGTGAGCTGAGCCTGTTTAGCCTGGAGAAGAGAAGATTGAGAGGGGATCTGATCAATATGTATAAGTACCTGAGGGGAGAATGTAGGGAGGATGGGGCCAGACTCTTCTCTGTGGTGGCTGGTGGCAGGATAAGGGGTAATGGGTACAAGTTGAGACACAGGAAGTTCCACCTTGAGGAAGAACTTCTTTCCTGTGAGGGTGACAGAGCCCTGGCACAGGCTGCCCAGAGAGGTTGTGGAGTCTCCTTCTCTGGAGATCTTCCAAACCCGCCTGGATGCCACCCTGTGCCACGTGCTCTGGGTGTCCCTGCTGGAGCAGGGAGGTTGGACTAGGTGATCCCTAGAGCCCCCTTCCAACCTCGGCTATCCTGTGATGCTGTGAATATGGATGATTGCACCCTCCTAGTCCCCATGAGACAAGAGTCTAAAACTGAGGTGCTTCAATCATCACCAGTTAGTGCTCAGCATTGCCTCTCAGCCCAGAAAAGATCCTGTCAGCTGGTGCTCAGTAAACTTGGGCTGTTCCTTAGCACAGTTGCCTCTAACTGTCTCATGATGGCCATTATCAGTGTTTGTAATACGGAATAGGCCTTTGGGAAGCGTTAATGTTCAGCGGTGCAATTTGTTGTAATTGGTAAATTACACCCATTAATAAAATGTGTGGTGAATACATATGTCTTACCAACATGACTGGTACTTTACTTGGTTAAATACTTAATATGTTTAAACTCTCTCAGATGTGCTGCCATGCCTCTGTAGGTTTAAAAACTAAAGACAGACCTTAAGCTTTTCACACTTTGTCAAAATAATCCACTTCATGTAGGCAAGCATGTGTGTTTTACTATTCTAAGCATATTCTGTATTCTTGCCTATATTTAGTAGAAATAATTAAAAAGTCATCTATTCTGTTAAGATACTGATTTGTTTTTGTTCTAAGGTTATTTTTTATTTTATTTTTCATAATGTCCTACAACAGAAGGTAATAAGAAATGTATGACTCAGCTTTCAAAGGAAAGTGTAGCAAGCATTATATAAATATGAGCGTATGTGTAAATGGCAAATGTTGAACAGCTTAAAATATAGTTGAAGCTGTGCCTTCTATGATGAAATGTATTTGTGATAATATTTAGGTATTGTGAAAGGATAGGATGTTCAGCTAGTAGCTGGTACAGGTCACACAGCTTCTTTGGGCCTTATTTTTTATATGAAAAGTGAAACGAGACCCCTAGATAACGTTTTCATGAGAAGCAGTGGAAAGTGCTAAATATGGACGTAATGTTTTCAGTTACTGTCCTGTCATATTGATATTTTTACTATGATTATACAGAGATTATTTTAGTTTTTAATTTAGGTTTTTAATTACCAAATACACTCTTATCTATACCCATCTATATTGCATGTATTAATTATTGATGAAAACAAAAGCATCCAACAGCAGCCCTACAAGATATATATGTCTTCTGTTAATAACATGCAATAAATTTTATTCCCAGATAATCTACCTTCCTACCTTTCATTCCCCATGTTTCATGACCCTTCATGACTCCTTGTTTTTGATGCTTCCCTTCCACCCATCCTTTGATTTTATATGGGTAAATTGTGGATTTTTTTAAAAAAATGTTTTAATGTTTTTTTCATGTTTTTAATTTTTTTAATGTTTTTTTGAATGTTTAAAGAAGAAATATTTCCATAGAAATAAAGTGAGAGAGAGTTTCGGAGGGTTGTTCTTCAGCAGTCACCAAACCAGCTGATGTTCTGGCTATTTTCAGACGTGGTGTAGACTGAAAGGCTGTAAACTTAAGTGTTATGAAATGGTTATTGAACAGATCAAACATTCATTACCATGTCATGAGGTAGTGTCACAGCTAACATATACACCGAGCATTCCATTGTAGAAACAGATGCTTTACATTGTTTATGGTTGTTATCTCAGGGATGCTTCTTTTTTCTTTTTCCCTCATTTCAATGTACTTCCTGATTTAGAAGGAAATAGTGGTAAGTGTTGTTACAAATATTTATAGAGATATGGCATAAAATATATGAGAAATTCAGAAACAGTCTGAGATGCTGTTCACTGTTGAGTTGTTTTCAGAGCAATGCAGAATAACTCCCTTCTGAGTTAATATTTTGTGTTGTAACTCTTAGTGATATTTTGAATGCCAAGAAACATGGAGATTAAGGAGATGTTCATACCACTAACGTAACTGTGATTTTTTTTTTCTTAGAAATGGAAGTTTTGGAACATCAATAAACCTGATATTATTGCCAAAATTAATATATAATGTGCTTTATTTGAATTAAAAAATGCTTTACACTCATGCTGAAAATGTATGCTCAGATGTAGTGAAACATTAAGATACTTTGTCATTTTTCCCATCTGTCTTTGAAAAATAACTGCCGCCTTTTCCTTTCTTTTCTTGCAGCTTTTTTGTGCCTTTCAAGATGACAGATACCTGTACATGGTAATGGAATACATGCCAGGCGGAGATCTTGTAAACCTTATGAGCAATTACGATGTGCCTGAGAAATGGGCCAAGTTCTATACGGCCGAAGTCGTGCTTGCACTTGATGCAATTCACTCCATGGGCTTGATACACAGAGATGTGAAGCCTGATAATATGCTTTTAGATAAACATGGACATCTAAAGCTGGCAGATTTTGGCACTTGCATGAAAATGGATGAAGTAAGTATGCAACAAGCTAATTAATTGTCTTTAAAACTGTAATTCTAAGGTTTATTTTTGTGTGAGTTATAGTACCCAAAGGAATGTTCATCAAGTTGTCCACTTGGTTGGAATGATGCTCCTTGTCTCCAAATTTTAAATACAAGGATACTTCAAATTTTGTAACACTGTCTATAATAAACTGTTCTGGCACACAGGAGAAGGAAATAAACTTACTCTTTGTTATTTTTGAGAGCATATGTGTTTATGGATTTCTGAGGTTTGTCCTTATTTTTGCCAAATCTCTGAAAAGCTTGTGAGACAACTTCTAGTTTTACCATTATTAATGCTGGAACAGTTCATAAGCTGACATTTTTCTATTAAGGAAACTATTTTTAAGACAAGCTACAGTCCCCTATCATTTTTTACCGTGTCTAATTGCACTCTTAGCATCCCCTAGTGGTCATTACGGTGAGGTCGCAGTAAGGCAGCCATGGCAATGTACAGATTGCTTGGCATTTGTCTTAGCTATTACTCAAGATATCATATGTTTTAAAATGTGCAGATTTTACCATGCACAGCCAGAGGAACTTTTGTAAAATTATTTTTAACAATATGTGCTACCTTGCATTATTAAAGGAGAGTTAAATATAGCGCTACCTTATTGTGGCTTGCACTTTTATAACCTTCACTAAGAAACCATATGTTTTGCTGAAATGTAATACCCTCACTTCTGTGAAAGTGTAACAGATTCTCAGACTCAGTATAAATGTATGTTATTGTTGACCTGACTTTTGCAAGGTTTCAATATTAACGTTGGCAAGAATGAGCCTTTTTAAGCTTCCTTGCATTAACGTGCTAGATGTTTTCAGTATTGCCTAGGCAGTGCCTGGTAGGATCTCTGCAGTCTGCTGCATTTGCATCATTATGAAAATGTCTTCAGCTTGTCTAGAAGTACTGGTTTGGGAGGTTGCGTTTTTTTCTTTTCTTCCATGTGACAATATGTTAACTCCATTGAACAACTAGAGCTGTTTGAGATTCCCTAATCCATTTAGTTTTGCTGATATTGTAGTTGTATATTCCATAGGCAGATGAATTGTTTACCTTCACTTCAGTTATTTGGCTGTCTGCATTTTATAGACAGATTTATTTTAATTGGAAAAATCAAAAATAGTATTTTAATCTCTTAATGTGAATCCCTAACTTAGTCTTTACAAAGTTAACTTTAGTATTGAGCCAGCAGGCTGCCAGTTCTTAGCAGGCCTTAAGTGGTTGTGCTGTTTATCCAAAGAGACAGTAAAAAAGCTTCACAAACCTCATAATATAAATCTGCCAAAGAGAAAAAATGGTGATTCCTTACCAAAATGCTGTTTGAGGGCTCCTAGAAATGCTAAACCTAAGCTTATCTTTTTCCTTGTTAAAGAAGTGGAATAATAAAATATGGTTGATCTTGTTCTAAATATGAGAATCATATGCAGAATCAGCGATCTCCTAAGTAAGTTAATTTTTTAGCAGTTTAGATTTTAAATTCCTTTTCCTCTCAGACTCAATGGAATGGCAAAAATATTTTATACAGGAAGCTTTAGAAGTTGAAAGAATTCTGGCTCGTCTCCAGATCCCATGCTACTTCTTACAAACATGAACACATCCCAGCTGTGTAAATATAATATTGATGTTGGCAGGATGATTTCTAGAAAATATATGCTTACCCAAGAGTTATTTTTCTCCGACACGGAGATGTACACATTAGCATCTTCCTTTTGCTGTTGAGAGCTCAGGAAGATTTTGCTGCAGTTTGACAAAAGATGAAGAGAGATTTAGTTACTTGTAGTGGAGCTGAAATCTGTTTTAAGTCTTCCAAGCCAGTCTAGGAACTTGCAGGAGAATTCCTTCTAACCAAGAAGTGGAAAGAATTGCTAAGTGTTTCAGTGATGTTTTCTAGTATAGAAAGAATCGATCTGTTTGTGTAACTCAGTTGTGGGTTAGTATTTTGTATTTTTTTTAATCTGCATCAAGGCAAGTGTCTGTATGGTTGGGTACAGCACGGAGTTGCCCTCAGGCTCTCGGCAGGGAGCTGTGAGGGTCGCAGGGCTCCCGAAGCGCAGGGCTCTGCTGGGGCCGTGGGGCTCCGCGCTCGGCCTGCGCTCACTGAGTTCGCCGCAAAGGGTCTCGGAGGGAAAACCTTCTTGGTGGTAGCCTCTTGGTGGAGGGAACTTGTTTGAAATAAGCAGCATGTTCCTGTTTCTAGAACTCAACTTGTGTCTTATTAAACATCATTCAAAACTCTGCTGGATCTTTCTCACTCCAGTTACCTGTCTGCAGTATGGTTTACAAACCCAAATGTGGTGTTGACACCTCATCTAAATTTTCTTTACCGTCCCTACACCAGTGCCCTGCAGCTCTTGTTTATTGGAGTCAAAGTCTGTTCTGAGCGCCCTGTCCCTAGACAGCGAGTTGGTCAGGTCTGGCAGCGGTGCTCCTGAGGATGACGATAGAGCTGCTTTGTCTTCAGCAAGATAATACTTCTGTGCGAGGCTAGGAACACTGTGACTTTGTGGACACAATCTTTGAGCGCACACTGTGTCCCATGTCTTTTAGAGAGCTTCATTTATTTATTTTTAACTCTGCACTGCACATCTTCATTATAGTTGCTGGAGCCTCCCTCAGGATGCAGTTCCAAGATCTGTTGTGATCTTTTGAGGTGATGAGGAAAGTCTCAGGCAATGTGTGGTCTTCAGACTCATGAGAGTATTTCCCCTCGTTCCAGAACTGCTGTGCCCCGTGTGCCACCCGGGCATAAAGTTTCATATTCAAAGCACTGCATCAGGACTTTATCCAGAGTAATCAGCACCCTTTGCCTCTCATCAGAGGATGCAAATAGAGAATGTAGAAGTCATCTCACAGAATTTGGAGAGTGTCAGGACGTCATGTACTGTGCAGATTCCTCTTTGATGTCAGAGGCCACAGAACTAGTCAGACTGCAGTATTAGGAGTATCCAATGCTTCAAAATACTTAGAGCAACTCTCGAGTTTTCTGAAAGAGCCAGTGTGCAGCCAAGAGGAATAGTGATCTGGGAATGTTATGGCCAGGTAGTAATGCATTTTTAATGCTCTTGAACTGGAGGGTGGAGAATTTTATGGGAGGAAAGTAAAACCAACTCCACATGCTTGGGAGAAATACAGTCCATTGAAAACTGCTGTTCTTGTTGTTAGCATGCAGGGTGCTTTTGCTTGTAGAAGTGTTTTTGGTTGTCTTGTTCAGTTCTTTGATAACTTGTCTGACTGGTGTTCTTGCCTAGAAACCCTTAGCATCTGCAACATCACTGAAAAAGAGATTCCTTATTGCTGAATACTGGCCATTAGACATAGGTAGGGCTGTTTTTCCTTTGGCACAACCTTCGATTTATTTACATAAGACTTCATAAAATATTAGCATACATGAGATATTAAAAAGTGATCCTGTTTTGTTCTATTAATTATAGAGGAAGGCAACATGGTGTGTTATTAAGTGCTTAGGTATCAGTGTGCTGAGACTGGTGTGAATATGAAGTTCCGGTGGCTGAAGGTGTCTTCACAGAAGTCCTTCTGAACAGCTTTGATGACTTAGTTCTTAAAGCAGCCTCCTTCCTGGGGAGGGATTCAGCCAGTTCTTGCTGAGTGGAGACTCAGACTTTCCCTTTTTGTCATTTTGCCTTTGGATAAGGAAGGCGCGGACACGCATCAGTGCTGGAAACAGTCCGAGTTCACCGGCCGCTTTGGACTAACTACCGCAGTCTCCAGTGCTCAGAGCAAAGGGAGACTTAAAGGCCAGAGAGGACTTGGAGATTTGTGCACCAAATACTTTTACAAGCAGAATGATGGAGTAATTGTTCCAGTTGGGGGCCAGATCCGGTTTTGCACGTTTTTGGCTTTAGATTTCCGGAACCTCTGGGCTTTAGTTTTTTTCCCAAGATTAAACATACTCAGCTGTATTCTTCTTAGTCGGAGAATGTGATAAGTCTTCGTCTATTCTAAAAGGCTGTTTACTCTCCTCATGCCAGGATGGTCAGGTTAGGTACTTTAGATACACTCTGCTTTGAAAGGAGAAGCTGATCCGCTCTTCATTCTAGGACAGGTACTAATTGTACTTTACTTAGCCTTTAGCATGAGCGTTTTAGAGATGGAATTTTAGAAGTAGGTAAGTGTTTGTGTGGAAGCATTTATTTCAGAATTCCTTAGGTCTGCAGTATTTGATCATCATGTTAATTTTAGCCTACCAGTTTATTATTTGGGTTTAGTATATAAATAAAAATTCCTAGCAGTTCATGTTGTACATAAAAATAAATCTAATAGTTTGGTGTTTGGTTTTTTTTTTCATGTCAGTATTGTTCTGAAAGTAAAATGTTTCTCTTAATTTCTTTAAAAATGTATTTTGCTTTCTGTTATTGCTACTAATACTCTGTACCAAAGCTGATGGCAACATGTATAAAGAACTTTCCAAGATGACTTAGAAGAGACTTTAGATTGAGCTTCAGAGACAAGTGCATTTTTGGTACTTTCCTAACTTCAAGATTTTATTTCATTCATCCATCTGGTCTCTCTGGAATGAATGGAGTGAATTTGATTGAAGGAAACAAACTCCTAAGTTCGAACCAGCATGTTGGCTGATCTGATGCTGCTTCTGCTTATTTTTAGTCTCTCCGTGTGATGTGAAAAGCATAAAGAATCATTCCATTAATGCAGCTGTATTAATATGTTAATAAAAATAATTTATACGTTCATTTTTTTTAAAAAAAAAGGAAGTAAAAGCTTTTTTTAAAATAGGATTTCCCATTTTTGCTACCTTCAAATAAAAACATATAACTATAAAATTTTACTTAAAACTTTGCTTATTGTGCACAGTAGATGTAAATGTTATGCATTGCTCGTAAGGCCTCACTCGAAGCTCTCAGAATTATGCAGAAACCTGTCCCACACTTCAGTGAGATGCATCAACCAGTCCCACAGGGCCTGTAGTTCAGTTAGTTTGTATAGAAGCCAAGGTAAATCATAAATATTGCCAATACTTGGAAGGTGTCATTAAAAAGAAAAAGGCTCTGCAGTAGTTCAGGCTAACAGGTCCTGTTGTTTCACTCCTTGTTGCCCTTGCGGCAGAAATGGAGACGTTCAAAAACGCTCCTCAAGCCCAGCGTTTTGGGTGGTCCCTGGTGCGTGTTGCCGGGCTCGGTGTGGTTCTGCGCGGGCTGTGCAGTGCTGTGAGTGACCGCTTGCCGTTGCACAGACGGGCATGGTGCGCTGCGACACGGCCGTCGGCACCCCGGACTACATATCGCCCGAGGTGCTCAAGTCCCAGGGCGGCGACGGATACTACGGGCGCGAGTGTGACTGGTGGTCCGTGGGGGTCTTCCTCTTTGAGATGCTAGTTGGTGAGTAGCAGCTTTTTTCTGCTAGTAAGTTTCTCACATAGACCTCACTATGGCTTTGTCTGCCCTTCGCTACAAGGGGTCTGGTTGGTATCTAAGGGACTTTGGGCTCGTGCTGCCGTTTCTCTCCTGCTTCCTTTGCCTTCTCATGCCATGACAGCCACTGTGTGTTTGCACAGTGGCTATTAAAACTATTCTAAGAGTTAGTTTTAACTTGCCTGGAGAAGATTGAGAGGGAATCTGATCAATTATAAAGAGGATGGGGCCAAACTCTTCTCCATGGTGGCCAGCGACAGGACAAGGGGTAATGGGTACAAGTTGAAACACAGGAAGTTCCACCTTCATGTGAGGAAGAACTTTCCTGTGAGGGTGACAGAGCCCTGGAACGGGCTGCCCAGAGAGGCTGTAGAGTCTCCTTCTCTGGAGATCTTCCAAACCCGCCTGGATGCCACCCTGTGCCACATGCTCTAGGTGTCCCTGCTGGAGCAGGGGGGTTGGACTAGATGATCTGGGGCCCTTCCAGCCTCAACCATTCTGTGATTCTGTGAGCTTGGGGCTGCCTCCTGTTCACTTTGCAGCCACATGAGCCACAGAGCCATCTCTGGGGACGGTATTGAGCTGCCAGGGATGCAGAGACGAGAAACGAGTTCAAAGGACAATACTGCTTTTTTCAGCACTAGCAGGAGCTTCTTTTAGGTTAACGTGACTGTGGAACTAGGACCTGCTGCTTCTTTATGCCCGAGTCAGGATTTTCCAGTAAAATACCCTGAACTGCTATGGCAACTGCCATAGAAAGTAATCTGCTAGAGAGATGAGTCATCCGCAGCTTAAAATACACAGAAATCAGTATTAGAGTCTAGCAGCAAAATACTGATTATACAAGGATGGAATCGAGCATATAATTATTCAAAATCCAAATCAGCATGTTCTGGGAGTATTGCAGATCTGATGCTCCTGGCATCCTGAGCCAGGGAAGATGCTTGGTTATATGATGCTGTTGAAACATCACTGTATTTAGGGACTGGTGCAGTTTGAATTAGGAGAAGAATGTGTTTTATAACAAATAGTTTTCATACACAAGTGTAGTAATAAATAGCATTCTTAGTTTATAAAAATGCTGAATGTAGCTGTCCAAAGATGTTTTCTCAGAACTTCATGTCTTTTTCTTATTTAAGAGAAAGTTTTTTTTCTTTTATTCTTCTAATAAAAAAATGTGGGAAGGTATAGTTTTTGCAGTCTTTTAAACCTGTATAATTTTATATTTCAAAGAAAGCATAAGGCATTTTAGCATTCTGTTTTGAATAAAGCTACAACACCAATGAAAATTTTATTGCTTCTGATTGTGCATTTAAGTAAAGCTAAAAAGTTAGAGAATTAATCCGATAATTACTTTAGTTCAGTGAACTAGGATTATTTCAAAGTGTGGCCTAAATCCAAACTGTTTTTGAGACGCAGGACAGTTGAGAGAGGAGAGTTTGGGAAAGTAGGAGACAGCAGCAAAGACCCACGGGATAAAGTGCATTCGATCATGTATCCAGTTTTTAAAATTTATAATAACTTCTGACAAGCCTGTAATACGAATGCTGACTTTGCTGCTCCGGGATTTCTCTCCCCGTGCCCACACCTCCCCAGC
The DNA here is from genome assembly GCF_000705375.1 of Tinamus guttatus. The sequence goes on along the minus strand of NW_010588861.1, from coordinate 103,485 downwards.
ATGGAGGAAGAAAGTGCCACGAGCACCCGAGTCCCTGCGAAGCCCCTAGGTTGGTTGGGAACAAGGGCTCGTGTGGAAGGTGCAGTTCTTTGGTGCCTCATCCAAACCTTTTGCCACTCGGCACGTTGTCAGCTAACACAAACCGACATCAGGAAACGCCGCTTGGGTCAGCTGTCCTGCTTCTGCCTTTCCAGGGATATGTCTACAAAGAAGTTAATGTTAAAGCCTACAAACCTTTGGATGAGAAAGGGCAGTGGCTTTTGAAGCCACCTACCCACGCTAGTATGGGGCACCCGAGCTAATGTAATTTATCAGCCTGCAAGGTTTATTAGCCCAGGTTTAGCAGTGCAGTAACACGCTGTGAATCACAGAATGGTTGAGCTTGGAAGGGACCTCTAGAGATCATATAGTCCAACCCCCCTGCTCCAGCAGGGACATCTAGAGCACGTGGCACAGGGTGGCATCCAGGCGGGTTTGGAAGATCTCCAGAGAGGGAGACTCTACCTGGAAAGCTATGACACAGCCCTGGCTTGCAAGGGCAGGACAGTAGAAAACACAGCAAGAGGCAGGACAAAAGACAGAATTTCTGTGGGCAAATTCTGCCATAGTGATGTGCAGGATGGAGAAGGTTTTAGTTTGCAGTGTAGGCGTTTGGGGGAGGGAGTATTTTTAGCAGTGTATGTTATTTTGTTCCCTGCATGGTAATTAGAAAAAAAAAAAAAAAAAGCCGTACCTAAAACTGTTCCTAGACTCTTCTTTGCATCTTTTATATTTTCTAACATATTTGCCCTGAACTTGCCAAAAAAATAATTGACTATTCTGTTATTTCTAGGTGATACGCCTTTTTATGCAGACTCGTTAGTAGGAACATACAGTAAAATTATGGATCATAAGAACTCATTGCATTTCCCAGATGATGTGGAAATCTCCAAGCATGCAAAGAATCTTATCTGTGCCTTTTTAACTGACAGGTACTTGTATATATATCTCTATATATTATGTATTTTGGGTGCTATTAGCACACTTAGGTTACAAAAATGAACACCTTCCATCTGCTCGTGCTAATCTGTTCTGCAGAATCTCATATTCTTTGTTTTTTCGCGTGTTTTGCAGGTTCAATATTTTATTTCTGTGAGCAGTTCTGACCAATGTGGCTGGTGCCAAATAAATCCTTACTAGTGTCATGTGAAATGCAGCTTGTACACAGATACCAGATCATTGTGCTGCAATGGGTGCTCCTTATAACTAATTGGGAAAAAAAAAAGTTTTCTTTGAAATAGCCATATATTCACTGAGTTTAAGTTTACTTAAACTATTTGAACTTTTTCCTTTTTTTTCATTTGCTTTGTGCTATTAATTTGCAATTACAAGCACAAGAGAGTTCTGGGCCTCAGGTTTTCTTCTGTGCTAGAAAGTGGAGAACCTCTTGGTCTTCTCTGATTAACTTAAGAGTACTAGAGGTCCATAGCAGATTGATGATGCCTTCCTGCATTTTCCTGTGATTTTTTTATTCAGAGGGAATTAAGGGATTGTTTGATCTGCTGCATAAGCTGGCTCAAGGGAGATGCCTTTGTAGGACTCCTGAAGGGCAGAGGGAGAGAATGAGCAGAACCGAATACTGGAAATGTGGCATCCCCTACGTGTGCCTCTCTTCCTGTTTCTCGCTGCACTGAAGATTTACTTCAGTGTAAACATCAGCACACGCTGTGTGCGGGTTGGCCCTAGGGGCAGGGGAGAGAATTTTTAAGATACGTATTTTGGTTAAGCTTTGAATCACTGGTCTGTGCACCAAGTTAGACCTGGCTTCCCTTGCGTCTTAAGGTTTGTCATGTGGTTTGGCAGACGCAGAACTCTGCAGGGTTTTTTTTTCTTTTTCCTCCAAGTATTTTTCTTAGGGATTTTTTCTTCTTTGCCTCTGTGCTCCCTTTCTTGCTTTACTCTACACGTGGCAGCCTCCCAGAGACTCCAACTCTCATTTCAGTAGTTGCAGGGAGAGCGCATGCTAAAAAACTGCAAACATTTTGTGTGGAAAACTACAGATCAGTGGTCAGGCTGTGAGAGTGTTTTTTTGGCTTTGTTTTTGTAATAACCATTAACGTGGTTTACCTAGACCAACCTCAACTACTTAATGGACGTTTCTGTGCAGGTTAGAAGCAAAGAATTTAACTAACAAAAATGAAGAGTGCTGTTTTTCCTAATGTGGATTTGGCTTAATTGCTGTGTTTAGGGATGTGCGACTTGGGAGAAATGGGGTAGAAGAAATAAAGCATCACCCTTTCTTTAAGAGTGACCAGTGGAACTGGGATAACATTCGAGAGAGTAAGTAAATTAGCTGAAAAGTTGTGGTTTTACTCAGTATTTACATAAGCTTGGATAAGATTTGGATAAAACTTTAGTCTGTGTAAATTAAGTAAATAATTTCTGGATATCAAGAAGCTCACACAAACTTTCTTATTTATCATTCTTATTATAAAGCTAAAATATGCATTTTTCCTTCTGAAATTATCCTTACATTTAACATGTTCTTGGTATTGAACTTCTGTTTTGAACAGCAGAATTGGATGTTTTTACAATTCTGACCCAAGGGAACGCGGAATACTTGCGGAGGCGGGGAGGAAGGGGGACTGTTCCCTTTTTTATACCTTCTGTAATTAAGACACTCTCTTAATTTATTTATATTCTCTTAATTTATCTCTCAATTTTTTGCTGTCCATTTAAGCCAATATGAGCTTGGCTGTTTTCGGTAGTCCCCTTTTCACCCCCCATATACTTCATTTCACAGGTTTGATAATTTTCAAGCCAAATACATTTACCTAAGTTTCTTACAATGTTGATTGTGTTCGGGCCTGTATTCTAAAATTTGATTACACTAGCATTAAAAATTGCATGCTTGTAAAGTAATGTTAAAATTACATTTCCTTAGGGAAAAATAAAATTCTTAGCAATAATATTTGCAGATCTGTTGCACGGTTGATATATGTCAATCAGCAAGACATATTATAGACTTTGTAACTTTATAGAGTTATCAGTGTACACCAGGGCTTTGAATCTTGGAATAAAATTATTTTTCCCTCCCCTTATTAGCTGCGGCTCCTGTTGTTCCTGAGCTGAGCAGTGATGTAGACAGCAGTAATTTTGATGACATCGAGGATGACAAGGGAGATGTGGAAACCTTTCCAATTCCCAAGGCCTTCGTGGGAAACCAGCTGCCTTTTATAGGATTTACTTACTACAGAGACAATTTGTATGTGACATTTTAATATGCTTTGTTAGCAATACACTTGAGGCTTTTCCTCATCTCGTATTTTTTTACTGTGGATGCGTAATTCATTCAATGCATTATATTTAATTATGTCCAGTGGTGAAAATGGGAGAGCTTAAGAAGGGTATGTTAATAGTGACTATTTTTATTATTTTGATAACTGTAATTTAACATTTAATTAGTATTTTATATGCATATTACATAGTGCCATTTAAAAATCTGGTTTTAGTTTAAAATACTAATAGGTTTGTAACTTAGGTGTAACATAGGTTTTTATTAGTTGCTTGAGAAGAAAGTTTACAGAATATCATAATTTTCTATCAATTTTACCTTATTTTGCATCATTAATCGGGTTTAGAGTATCTGATAGTTATAGAGTAATTGTGAGTGTTATTTGAAAATCATAATCTGCCATTGATTGGAAAAGGTCTAAATGTTATACTTCATTTAATAAAAGAGTCAAGGTGGAAAGAGGTGTTCATTCTGAGAGCAGCCTAGGGCAAATTAAGGCTTGGGAGAACTGATTAAAATGTGCTGATTGCAAAGTTGCCGGAGTTGTTGAAAACTTGAGTAAGAGCTGGTGGGATTTGTTTTTGTTTTTGACAGGTTGCTAAGTGACTCCTCTCAGTCCTGTAGAGAAAATGAGTCCATGCAATCTAGTAAAAATGAGGTTAGTACCCATTTTCCTAAGTATTAATATATGATTAACTACCTCTCTTAAGTCTATTAAGAAAAGGCAAATTCTGAAATAGATTTTCAAATTTTGCAGGAGGTTTTTTTGGTCGTTTGATACTCCTCAATAAAACTGATATTTTCTATTTACAGGGCAGCAAGGAGGTAAGTATATTATGATGAATTATGAAAGGAACAAATAATCCCTACATAATCCAGGTAACAAGAAATATCTTAATTTTTTATTCACCAAACTGTTAATAGTAAGCCAATCAGTTTTGAATGAGAAGTTGTGCTCAAGATTTGAAGCATTATTGTATAAAGGTGAATGAAGACAGTTTTTTCTCATATTCTTTTGGCTTCTAGAATTTGTTTTGAAAACAAATGTGTAAGGCTCTGGCAGCCACAGAAAACGTCACTCATGGGTAGGTTTTGAATTTTGGCTCCACTCTTGCCTATCTGATGGATGACAATTTTATCCAGGATTTGCAAAGTAAATTGTCATCTGCAGTCACAAAGGACTATTTACAAACTTGAATCATGCTCTCAGCTGAAGTGAGTGAATGAAGCATATTTATCCAGGTTTGAAGACTGCCAGCTGAATTTAAATTTGCAGCTGACAGAAGAATGCAATGGATTTTACATGCACTGAACTATCTACATGATATTACTTGAACCATCTGTCTTGTTCAAGCATAGATAGCATACTGTTAACTTTTGTTTCAATTTAGTTATTTTTTAAACTTTGGAAAGGTGCTCTAAAGAAAATTTACTTATATAGCAGCCAGCAAATATAAAGAGAAATATTTTTAGCTTCTGCTTCTCTACATCCTATCATTATTGAATGGATTAATAATTTTGAGAATCCCTTTAAAGAGAAATTCTTCATCTGCCTAAAATATGCAGTGCTGTGTTCAAGACAGTTGTTTTAGATGTTGTGAGAGTGAGTGCATTTTGATTTTATAGTTTTTGGTAAAATTCTGTACTCATTTATGATGATTTAAAAATTTTTCAAGCAATAATTCAGGTTTTTGAGTCCTTTTTCAAAGTTTCAATCTGGGAAATACATAATTGTGACAATTATAAATGTTTTGGGAAACTACTTTTCTGCATTTTATATTTGTGGGAGTAGGAGAGATTGGAAGGAGAATAAATGTACATGAAAACTTGAAGACATTCCCAAATTCATGATTTATAACCTAATTTCACAATTTTCAGATCTTTGACAATTTTTTTTTAATGTTTTGGAGATCAAAACAGATTGTTTCTAAATCTGAGAAGAGATTGTGAGCTTCTGTAATGTTAGACTAAAAAATTCTTCATGTAGGGTCATTGAGCAATCTTAGCTCTGTTCTCTGAATACGGTACATTTTAGTCATTGCCTTCTCAACTCCACAGTTAGTTTATTTGGAAAAGACTAGCCTCAGAATTTTGCTCAAAGGAGAAGCTCTCTTCACATATACAGAGATAGTGAAGTGTAGGACCAGAAACAACATTCTTTGCCTGTAGAAATGTTGTCTTACATTCCATGGCACTTAATTCCTTGGTGATCACATTTAATGTAGCATACACCAAATTTTATTGCAGTGGCTCTGTATTTTAGAAATCATCAGAATTAATAAGTTGTTTAGATGGGAAATAAAAATGCTGTAATCTTCTTGTGATTGAAAAAAAAAACAATGGAAAGCTGAGTTAATATTCATCTCATTCTTGTTTGAATTAATATCCTTCTCATTCTTGTTTTTGTTATTTAATTGAATTATACTTGTTTTATATGATAGTCTTTTGTAAGAGGGGCCTTTATGCTTTTTTGACACTTTGTACAGTTTCAGAAAAAACTAAACAAGTTAGAAGAACAGCTCAGTAATGAAATGCAAGCCAAAGATGAACTAGAACAGAAGTACAGGTGAGATGGTTTTGACATCTATTTGTTATGTTTATAAATAAGTATTATTTCACCTTTTCTTTTAGAATGGTCAAAAATACCTTAATTCCTTTTGGAGATTCCTCGCAAGCAGATCCCGCTCTAAATGGGGATCCCATTATCCCACTGTAAATCTTCTTTTTGTTACTCCCATAATTCCGTGATTTTTTTTTGTTATATCTTTATGAATATATATGAATGATTTGCACCCACTCCCTTGAAGATTCATGTAATTTCTAACAATAGTGTCTCATATACAAAATTAGAGAGACACAAACAAATATTCTATTTACTGTATAATAAATGGGGTTCAAATATGTTTTTTAAAATTTCTTCAGGTCTACTAATACTCGTTTAGAGAAGATAGTGAAAGAACTAGATGAAGAGGTAAGTAGTTGCTTCTTACTGGACTTAGGAAACAGCAAATTCTTTTTGATTGACAGTATATTGATAACACTATAGCTGTTTCCTGATATTCACAAATATGAAAATGATGTAACTGTTAAAATATTTTAGTCCCCACTGCTGTATTATTGCTACACTTCGACTTTTCAGAATCTGTTTTTACCATTTTTTTTTTTAATTTGGAGGACAATGGAATATAAATATCCCATATGTGTTTCTAGTAATTATAATTGAGGAGATGAGAGTAATATTTGAAGAGGAAGCCCATTCCTTGCAGCATATAGCAAGGTTCAGACAGTGTTGGTAGAAGGATCCTATTTTCTGCCCTTCTTTGTGCTGTAATGCTGCCGCAGATTTATCCTTCATGCACATGTACAACTTAACACTTGCCCATTCAGATACATGCTGAGATCTTACAGTGCACCCATGCTTTTGTGGCAGCTGCTTCTTGAGTGGCTACTAGAAGTATTACCAGAGTCACTGAGTGCAACCACCGAACAGTCTGTCCGTGGTAAAAGTTCCTGGACGTTGCCCTCCTGGTCTGGATCCGACCATGGGTTCTGATACGCTGGGTTTGCAGTGAGCAAATGGCATGTGGCTTTGTCCATCATAAACTGAATACATGAGCTGTCTTCTTTACGTGATTCTGTGTGTAATTAGCTTTTCTTAAAATATACGTCCAGATAACTTCAAGGAAGAACGTGGAGTCTGCAGTAAGACAGTTAGAAAGAGAGAAGGCTCTTCTTCAGCATAAGAATACCGAGTACCAGAGAAAAGCCGAGCACGAAGCAGATAAGAAACGCAATTTGGAAAATGAGGGTATGTGGAGCAGTATTTTAGGCATTCTGTTTGGGTAGAAGTAAATTATAGTTCAGTTTAAAGTTTCATTGCAATGATTAACAATGTTGATTTTATTTTAGTTAACAGTTTGAAGGACCAGCTTGAAGACTTAAAAAAGAGGAATCAGAACTCTCAAATATCCAATGAGAAAATCAATCAACTACAGAGACAGGCAAGTTGACTTTATTCATGTATGTTTTGAAATAACAGCTTTTTGAAGCTCAGCGGAGGCAGTTGAAAACTGTAATCTCAGAACTAACACTCCTTTCTTATTACTTAAATCCACAAAAATGGGTACTCCTTAATGGAAACAATATGTGTTACATTTGTGTGTGAAGTATGTTTTTTTGATTTTTTTTTTTTCAATCAATCTATAGTTGGATGAATCCAATTCTTTGCTACGATCAGAGTCTGATACTGCAGCCCGGTTACGAAAGAACCAAACAGAAAGCACAAAGCAAATCCAGCAGTTGGAAGCTAATAATCGAGAATTGCAAGATAAAAACTGCTTGCTAGAGAATGCTAAACTCAAACTGGAGAAAGACTTTCTCAATCTTCAGTCAGCTCTAGAATCAGAAAGGAGAGATCGAAGTCATGGATCAGAGATTATCAGTGATTTACAAGGTACTACAGCAAGTGTTTAGCAGTTCAGCTTGCTTCTAGCTTTAGAAATGAACTTCAGCATTACTTGAACTTCAAATTGTGACTAGTTTAACTGTGCATTTATACAGTGTTAGGTAAGTGTTAACACACATTTTCTACTGAAATCTGTTGTCTGTATTTATAAAATACTATTGATAACTTTTCATATCTCCCTAAAGGAAGATGTTTTTAATTATCAGACGCTGTTAAATGTGAATATTTTTATCCAAAGTAGCTACAGTACCTTTCTTTTCTGCAAGTTATGCAGTTTCTTTGTTTTGGTCATTTTTAGGTCGAATATCTAGCCTAGAAGAAGAAGTAAAGAATGAAAAGAGTGCATTTGCCAAACTTGAAATGGAGAAGAGGCAACTGCAGGAAAAACTTACAGATTTAGAAAAGGTAACAGCGTTTTTAGGTGACCATTGTTATTTAATTTTCTACAATTTTTAAATTAATGATTTTATTACTTAAGGCAGTGAGACAATCTGTGGCTAAATAAACCTTGTTTACACTGTTTTTATTTTTCTTTTTTTTGCCTGTTGTTTTTACAATATGAAAAGTAAAAATAAAATTGCAGTATTTCCCTTAAGATTATTAGGTAGTTAAATCTGGAAGTAATATGTATTATACTGTACTACAATGTGTAGTTTAACAACGAAGAGGTAATGCTTCATTTTTGCTGAAAATCTTGAATTTTTAAAATTTTCAATATTGCTGAAAATCCAAAAGCTCCTGCTAATATTTTTTTAACAAATCTGGCTTTGAACCAAGAATACTGAAACATATCTTTTTCAATAAACTTAATCTTGAAGTGTTCTTATTACAAAATGTTGCTTGTTAAGGCCCTAATTGTCTAATTATACGCAACTGGGGATATCCCTGTGCATTCCTGAAGCCCTTTGCCATCCATACAAAAAAGTTTATGGACATGAATCGCTAAAGCCTGAGCTCTCTCCCTACTGTTGGTATACTTTCAAGCAGCATGGTACTGTTGTCCAAATGTTTTTCTCCTTGACCTAATTTATTCAATGTTTTATTTCCATTTATTTTTTACTTCAATAGGAAAAGAGCAACATGGAAATAGACATGACTTATAAATTCAAAGTTATGCAGCAGAACCTTGAACAAGAAGAAGCTGAACATAAAGCTACAAAAGCACGATTAGCAGACAAAAATAAGATCTATGAATCTATTGAGGAAGCAAAATCTGAAGCCATGAAGGGTATGATTAATGACATAATCATAGATCTTAAATATAAATTACAGAGAAGAGATAATACAATTCTTAAATGCTAATGGCAATTTAAATGTGTTTTTTTCCTTAGTTCCTCTGTTTTTTTTTTTTTTTTTTTGTATCATTAGCAACATCAGTCATATTCCCTCTGTCCTTACTTGGTAGATTGAAGGCACACTGCATTAGTCTTTTTCAGTAAAATAGTTCCCCATTGTCCCAATTATTCCTTGTTTTTCTTTGCTAGTGAGTTCTGAATTATGTTTCCTTAAATTTATCTTGTACTTTTTGGAACATTTTAGCTGA